>CAMOHE010041129.1:0-46258 GCA_946598075.1 Artocarpus hirsutus | reverse complement strand
AAACCGTCGTGGTAGCCTTAGCTACCACGACAGTTTTGCATAAAAACCATCGTGAAAAATTACAGTTCACCCCCCCCACTCGCCAAATTAATCTATTCCACGACGGTAAAAAACCGTCGTAAAAAGTCGATCATATTCCACGACAGAGGGTTCCACGACGGTTTTTTGACCGTCGTGAAATTTTTCCACGACGGTTATAAACCGTCGTGGAATCCACATTTTGTACTAGTGTTTGCATTTTGAAATCTAAGCTTCTTTGAGCTTAGGAAACCTTGAAACTAAGTTAGTGGAACCCAAAACATCTAGAAACTAGGCTTCGCTTGATGAAAAACTTATCTGAATCAAGTTTTTCTATTTTCCCTCTATTTTTATATTTTTGGATTTTTTTGAATTTTCTATGCAAATTTTGTTTAAACTAGTTTAAAGGGGTTCTATTATGTTTTTTTATCATGAATGAGTGTTATATATGCCTAGGAATTGAGAAAATAGGTTGAAAAGGAGGATTTGAACTCAGGGAGGATGAGACTTGAATACTAGAAAATTTTAGAATTTTTCAATTCGGCAGGCTAGATTCATGAGTTTGGCAAGCCAGGCTCATACCTGCAATAAGCCAAACTTGAAAAATGTTCAGCAGGCTAGACCTAATTTGTCGATAAGCCAATCTACATAGCTTGGTAGGCCGGACCAGAGAAACAAACAGGCCGACCAGGCTTAGTCAAAATTTTTTGTTTTTCACATGTTTTCACTGTTTTGAACCCCAATAGAGATTTTAATCCTATAATATGATTTTATATACACAAATGGCACACTAGGACACCATGGGATAGTTAGCAACATAGGATATCTTAAGCTAGATACTAATAAATTTAGTTAATATTTAGGGTTGTTCGTGGTTTCGTGGAGCTAACGTAAAGTGGATCAGGATTGTAGTGTTGAACATCGGTACAGGACATTGAGGTTGGACTTCTACCACATTCTTGATAGCCAAGTTTTTAAAATGATTTTTGGCCTCAAAATGATTTCTTTCAAAATATTTTTCAATGATTGATTGAGAAAGGTTTTTATCAGTTGTTTTCATAAACAATAGAATAAGGTGATTTTCATAATAAACCGCATAATGAATGTAAAAGAATACATTTGGTAAAATAAGATTTTAATAACTATAGAAAACATATAGATGGGCATGATGCCATACTTAGAGTTCGGGTCATGTAAAGTATGACCTTGGAGGTAAGTCTCTAAACCCAGCTGAGCCATTACAGTGGTGATAATTATAGTTTGCCTAAGAAAGATAAAAATGTACTTTCTGGACAAATTGATTTTGATAAGATTAATTGAAATAAATTTATCTATTTAATTCTGTTTTCTAATTATTTTTCTTGAAAGATAAATTTTATATTCAAGTTATTTATCTATTTTAAAGTATAGTCCTACTGAGCATTTTGCTCACTTTTTACTTATTTTCAAACCCTTCACCCCCTATGTGGTATACAACTTAGGACCGATTGGGAGGCTACTGATTGGACTCGAGAGCAGTATAAGATTTGAGTAGGTTTTTGTATCATTTAATCAAAGCATGTATTATTTTAATTTGCCCCTTCTCATTGGACTATAGTTGTAGATTTAATTAATGTCGCTACTATATGTGTATGCACAAGTTATGGGCCGGTGGGACCTGACACGTATTTTCTTTCCTTTATTTTATTTTATTTTACTTCCCATTTGCCTATTTTATTATTTTAATAATCATTTAAAAAAGTTTTAGGTTTATCATGTTTTTCATATTTAACTACTTTAAATTTGAGATTTTAATTACAAATTTGACTTAATTAACCTAATTAATCCACCAACATCACCTCCTATACTTCGAGGGCGTGACAAGGCATTACAGCTTAATGCTCTTAGTCACTTGAACATTCATTACTAGATGTTGTTGGACTTAAACAAAATTGAAAAATGGAGTTCTGATGTTGAGCAATAATAGTATAGCATGTGTAATTTTGGAATAGGAATATATCCTTATTACCTGTGTAGTCATTTTGAATACTTGAACTTAATGAGTTTGTGTTAATTGATTCCTCAAAGGAATATAGAGGTTCTAATTAACAAAGATACTAGTTTATCAAAAGAAGGGAGTAGGTAATTTAGTGCATTTGACTAAATTCCATTAATTATAGCTAATCATTTATAGGGTAATTTAACTCAATCGAAGTTAATTGGGGAAATTAGATTCCTAGAGCTTCGTTTTTGTTATTTTATTTTCATTTCTTTTATTTTAACTTTATTAGTTTCATTTTATTTTCTTTTTAATTGATTATTACCAAATCGATGTAATAAATTTCATTTAAAACAATATAATTTGTAGATTTGGAATGCCGTCCATGATAACGGCAGACAATGGGACTCAATTTACTGGAAGCATGACAAGAAACTACTAGAAACAACTTAGAATAAAGCTGAATTTTTCTTTAAGGAGTTATCCGTAGGGGAACAACAAGTAGAATCATCAAATAAAATAATTTTAGAAAGCCTGAAGAGTAAGCTAAAAGACAAGAAAGGTCTTTCGGCTGACAAATTGCCAATGCCCTATGGCATCCAGAACAACTGTTAGAAGATCGACAAGGGAAACACCATTTGCCTTAACATATGGTACAGAGGCAATGATTTTGATAAAAATGGGATATCTAACTGTAAAGACCCATATGGCGAAGAATGAAAGAGAAAAATGAGGAGCAAACAAAGGTGAACCTGGAAACCTTAGAAGAAAGAAGAGAATTGGCCGCTATGAAGCTACAAGCATACAAACAAGATGTAGCCAAATTCTTAAACAAAAAAGTAAAAGAAAGAGTATTCAAAAGGGGAGATTGGGCCCTCCGAAGAGTAAACAGAGAATATCAAAGAATCAAATGCGGGAAAATTGGGTCCGAACAGGGAAGGACCATACGAAGAAGGAAGGTACATGGGAAAGACTCTTAAGAGCCGAAAACAGTGCAATACCTAGAGCAGAAAATTCCCAGCGCCTAAAATGCCTTGAATCTGAATCTGAGTAAAATACTATACTAAGACCCGATAAAAGTATGTATACAGAGGAATAAAGGTGCATGTAAATAGCAGTGAGCACGGATGTAAATAGTGACATAAATGCAGTAAGATAAATAAATAAGACTACAGTGGACGTAGGACATATTGTCCGAACTACTGTAAATGCTGGAATTGGCATTTGCTAATTGTTTTTCTTATTGTTGAATTATTTAATTATAGATATTGGAATTTAATATGCAAATGAGAATGAAAAGAAAAATAGAACCAATGAACGAGTGAGAAAGGAAAAATATGAACCAATCTACAAGACTAAACAGCGTAGAAATGTTGAAATCAAGTAGAAGCTACAAGGCTGAATGGTGTGGAAAGGTGTTTCAAGAATGAATTCGCAAGGTCGATTGGCACAAGACAATAATAAAATAGATTCACAAGGCTAATTGGGACCAAAAAAAAAGTTCAAAAACATATCTATAAGGCCTATTGGCACAAAATAATAATAAAATATGTAAGGACGATTGGCATGCAAAGACGTTCAAAAATAGAAAAACAAGGTCGATTAGCACTGAATGATAATAAAATAGATCCACAAGGCCGATTGGCAAGGAAAGTTGTTCAAAAATAGTTTTTTAGGGCCAATTGGTGTTGGACGATAATCAAATAGATTCACAGGATTGATTGACATGTAAAGATGTTCAAAAATATATCTGCAAGTCCGATTAATGCAGAATGAAAAGAAAATAGTTCTACAAAACAGATTGGTATAGAGAGACGCTCAAAAATAGGTCTATAGGGTCGATTAGTACAAAATGATAGAAATAATAACAAATCGGAGGATTAATGAATTGTTGGATGGCATTTAAAGTTACATGGGATTGGAAAACAAACCTACAAGACCAAAGGCTATTGAATAAAATAATAACATAAACTGAAAATATGAATTTGAAGATTCATATGACACGTAATGAAATAGCTAATAAAGCAGAAAATTTACAGGATTGAAGAAAGCAAGAATAAAACAAGTAGATCAAACATAAATCTGCAATGTCCGAATACCACAGAAAGAGACAAAGTTGTTAAAGTTCAAAAAAATCTACGAGACTGATTAGCGCAGAGTGAAAAAAAGCCGTACGAAATATGTTGATGGCAACAGAGGCAAAAAAAGGCCATCAAAACTACAAGTAACAACTTAATTGGAATGATATGCAAAAAATGAGTGCATTCAATGTGATGATGGCTCAACTGGTTCGCATTGGGCTGTGCTTAACACATTGAACCAAGAAACAGACAAAGGCAAACAACTTAAAAAAGTGAATAAATTTGATTTAATGGTGGCTCGGCTAACTTGCTTTGGTCTGTGCTTATAGCCCAATATTTTGATTGCCTAAAAGAAAGATCGGCAGAATCAAGCCCGAGAAGATCAATGCATTGAGCTATAAGACAGACAAAAGTAAGTAATTTGAGATTAAGATACAAGTTTAGAAAATTGAAAGATTTGGGAGTTAGGATATTAGCGAGAACAATAAGGCTCTTCATGGAAAACCTTTAAAAGGGAAAAGGCAAACTAAGCCTTAATGATTCCTAAAGGTTCTCATGAAGAGCCCTCTAGAACTCATGAGTTGCAAAGTTGGAAAACGAAGGTACACAACTCACCTAAACTTATACAAGAGTTTGGGAAAATTTGAAATTTTAAAATTTCAAAATCCCAAAGAAATTGGGAAAGTTAAAACTAGTAAATTTAGAGAAGATATCTTGACATGGAAATCTAATAAGAGATTGATGGAAATTAGATGTTTAAAGAGCAAAAATTTTGGGCGGAGTATCCCCGACAACGAGATCTGGTGAAAGTAATTATTATGGAAGTTAAAGGGAATGTAGATAAGGCGATTATTTTTTCAAGTCAAGCAAATCCGATATGGATAGAAGTCAAAGTATCTTTGTTAGAGCATTTAATTCGAATAGAATTTTTTGAAAGAAAATCAGAACTCGTAAAATGGACAATTTTACTGAATTAAGTTATTTTTAGTCAATTTTAGTACAAAATTGGAAAGTAAATTAAAATACACTCAAGGAATATGTCACTATGATACGAACGGGGTGCAGAATACATGATGTAAATCAAACAATTAGAACTATAGAATGATAAAAAGTAAAATATTAATTTCACCAAACAAGTTGAGCGCAAGGGTCGCAATGGAGCAATACAAGTAAGAGACAAGAAAGCATAAGTAATCATGACTAAGCCTATTTCGAAGGAGTATCCCCGTTTGGAGAACACAGTTCTGCAAAAGACTTGGTGGGGATCAATGATGCCTCAAAGGTGTTCCAATGAAGAAGAAGAGGCAGGTTTCTATCCTAGATGAAACATCATAGGCTTTCTCTAAGTCTTGAATATCCTAAAACTTCCTTTGTTCATAAGGCAAATTTAGGTCTGAGCAGGCGATGAAATAATAAAAAGCAGCATATTTTTCCAACAGTGAGGTGTGCATTAAATCAGTTAAGGGAACGTCGGAAGCACTAGTGGAACTACAAGTAGAAAGTTTAGCATACTCAAAAACTTGTTTTCGAAAACAATCAACTTTAACAATTAGTTGGCTCCGAAAATTCTTAGAATCCTTTTAACTTTTCCTCCAGGCTATGTTTTTAAGCCTCCAAGGAAGAAATTGAATTGCACATAAATAACTTCTTCTCAACAAAATGAAATTTGAATTTGTTGAGCCTCTTCTCAAAGGCACTCTTGACAAACTGTAACGCTCTTGCATGAATCCTTAAAGTCTCAACCAACTTGTCTTTCATGATGTTCAATCTTTGCGTTAATTTTGTTGCCAAAGTTCTCATCTTTTCAAAAAAAAAAAATCAAAAAAAAAAAAAAAAAAAAAAAAACTGGATTGGGAACATTCAGAACTCATCGCAGGTGACATAAATAGGGCCTAAAAGGTTCGACACAAAATAGAACGAAGGAAATGGGTAAGATAAAGTTAATAAAGAAGTAAATTAATAAATAAAAAAATTTCTTAAAAGGAAAGGTTAAAAACAATGCCATACTCCAAATGCCAGAAATATCTAGCACGCTATATGGTTGAAAGTGCATTGAAGGTATCAATATCAACCTTTGTGCGGATAAAATCAAGAATATAAGAACTGACTATGGGGTTCAAGAACTGAATCTTGATTGGTGATTGGTCTTATGTTAGAACGAAGAAGAGGAGAACCTTCCACAAGTAAAAGAGGAGCAGATATAGAGCCAAGGGCAGGGGCAGAACGTCCATGTAGAAAGTCACTTTCATGGGACTGATTGAAAGTGTCACAACCCTGTTTAGTCTTGACACCAAGTTCCTATCCAGAGGCAATTTCATCTGCAAAATCACTTGCATGCCAGATCAAACTATCCCATTGAATATCCAACCCTAGAACATTAGGTGTAGATGGCTGAATAACAAAATTAGGAACACTAGGAATTAATGCAGAGTCAGTGTTCATAAAAACTAGAGGAACGAAGTATTTACAAAAGGGTAGTTGAGATAAGAGAAGATGTTAGTATATGTATGCCCATGAACAAATGAAATGTATTTTTTTTTGCTAATTATTAACGTAATTTGAGAAAATTTTCAATATTATTTTTGCATGCATGTTTTAGATGCTTTATAGAAATCAAAAAATCCAAGATTGTTTTAATATGACTTTAAATATTGTATATAAGTGTTATATATAGGAGGATAATATTTAAAGTTAAACAATCAAAGCATGTCCGTGATCAAAAATTGAAGTTGGGATCTTTAATTTACAATCATTAATGCGGTTCATTACATTCTGAATGAAACAATCTTATTTGGATTGCTAATAATGAGATTATTGGAATGAAAGCGTTTTATATAATTTGATTATATAGGATTGGAATACAATTAATTATGAATCTCTAATAAATTCTGTTAAAGAGCATTCAATATTAATTAATGATTGTCATATATGAATTGATCTTAATTCTGAGTAATTAATAGACTCCTATTTATAGTGTTATTTTTTTTAACATGTCAGGTAATGACACAAATGTGTGATGTCAAATTCTTGATATATTGGAAATATAATAATGTAAATAGCTGGAAATATTAACATACAAGATAAAATCCATTCCTTCGTAAAGAAGTTAGATGGACAGTCCTCATAAGTATTGATTTAGCGTTTGAATAATAACAGCGCTCAATTTATGATTAGATCATGAATATATTATTCATTAGAGAATCAATGGTACTTATGGATAAAGATGTACTTAAAGAGGTTAATGGAAAATGCCTAGCTTTAATTATGGATCGTTTATGGATGATTGATTTATATGTAGTGACTATATCAATAGACAAATTCAAATCCTTGAATGTAATTAATTTTATAATTTTAAGAGTGCAATTCCAAATTTTTAATGGAATAATTTGGAATTAATAATTTTGATATATTAACTAACGTGTTAATTAATTGTCAAAATTATTGGAGCTTAAAATTATAATGTCCATAGTTCCTCTCAATGGGTCCATTAAAATTATATGAACTATATTTTATGTTGGGTTCAATTTATTAATTTGGAATTGAGAATTCTAAATTAATATTCACAGAAAAATTAATTAGATTAATAATACTTTAAATAATATGATTATTTAAAATAAATTTAAAATAGTTTTAAATTCAAATTATACAATGTGGTTAGGACCACATTATAAAATTGTTCCATAGAGAAAGTCTTTATGGTAATTTAATTTTTTGGCACATGTTTAAAAAGGGAGATAAATAAATAAATAAAAGGGAAAGAATATGGTCAATGAATGGGTGAGATTTTCTCTTTCTCATATCTTATCTCGAACCCACTTTCTTCCAAGAAGTGGGTGTTGCACATGTATATCCCACATTATGTGAGATGTTATCCCTTTTATTTAATTTATATAAAAAAAATGAAAAGAAGCAACCAACGTCCACCTTCCTGAAAAAGTGGCGTTGGTTGCATATCCTATATATTGTAGGATATGTACATTATTATAATAATTAATTAGTTATTATTATTAAATAAATAAATGGAGGATATTTAAGAAGTATTGGTTCAGAAAAAGAGATGAATCAATTCATTATTCTTCAAAACGAGAGTTTTTCTTCTTCTCCCTTTTTCTCACTTTGTCTCATGTGTTAAAAATGCAAAGTGACCCAAAAAATTAAGATTGTGTGATCAAAACCAAAAATTAGAAACGCCCACTCGTTTCAATTCATCATAACTTGGAGAACATTGAGAAAGACTCGTGATGTTTCCAAGGATTTAGAATTTCTAAGAGATTCGAAACAATTGAAAAGAATTGTTCTTCTTCTAATTACAGTATGCTTTCATATTCTCTTATTCTTATATTGCATTAAATGAATAATAGGTATAGATCATAAATTTTTTTTTTTGTAATATATGATTCGATCCTCATCATGCTTCCGCTAAAATTTTCTAAAATCTGGTTTGCGAAACCAACAAAAGAATGATAGAGAAATTGGCAGAACTGTGAGAGGTCAAGAAAAGCAGAAGAGGGGGAGTAATTGGAGTAGAAAATGGTGAAAATGTGATATCGATAGAAAGAGTCTTTGGTTGTGAGGAACTCACTCCATAGACTGAATCTTGAGAGGCACTGCCAGAAGAAAGACCGATGGATTGACTAGTGCCTTTGTTGGTGGTAGAAATAGAAAGTGAGGAAGGATGGGAGTCATCTACCTGTTTCTTGGAACTAAACTAGTCTAATTTCTTGACGGTTGATTGTATAGCATCTCTTATTCTGGAACTATAATTACTAGAAGATTGAACTAGGGATTGACCAAGAAAATTTTCCAAGGACCGAGTTTAAGTAAGAGCAAATGAGGGAGTAGTACTGGTAGAAGTAGTTGTGTCAACGGAGATATATACATAGGTGGATGAAAGACTTTGCACCACAAAGGGCATAGTAGCAGTAGAGCTCAATGAGGCAAAACTAGAGGCAGAGCTAGAAGTGGTTGAAGTTCGGATGGTCAAAGTGAATGGTAGACTAGGCAAGACAGCCTGAGAAGAAGGGGCGAGAGGTTTCTCTAGAACTTCATGTCTTCTTTTCATCTAAACTTTTTTCTTCTTTCTTAGAAAAGTAGCCATTGAGTCAACTGAAACTTGCATGTTCTCCGACGTAGGTTCAAAAGCGTCGCCATTTTTTTCTACGACATCTTCTTCTCCTCTATAGCATTTCCCATGACTGTTTTTTAAGAAGAAGCCAAAAGTTGGTTATGTAATCAAGAAGTGAATCTTTGGCCTGATTGCAGATAAAAAAGTCATGAGAGGATAAGCATAGGAAAGTGGTGCCGATTTGATTGATAATCATGAAATTATGAGTCTCAAAATAGACAAATTGATCTAGAACAGTAGTCCTTTTATGGTCTTTAGGGAATTCCACTTGTCCAAGTTGACGATTGGAATTTTCAAGTACTTGGCCACCTTATAACCCTACGCTCTAGAAATCTACAATAACCTTTAGCCTTGCCTTTTTCAATAACCCCCAACAAAGAAACTTAAAGAATAGGCCCAAGGTCAAAGGTGACAAATGTGGGCCTGCAAGCGATAGTTGATATGTAAAAATAAAGTTAGAGTTTTCCAATTGGGAGTTTCTAGAACCACATGCCAGAACGAAACCAACAATTATCCTATTAGAAAAACACTACGTAGTAGAATTTTAAAATTTTTAAGTCAAAATCTTTTCTAAATAACAAGTTTGACATGCTAAGTACATAAATTATTAAAAGATCTTACGTACCTCTTTAGTAAACCGAAAACTGTAGAAACTGCAACTAGAGAAGAATGTTTCGAAAGAATCTCAACAAACTAGGCTTCCTTGCTATTTTCTTTCCACAATTAGAATGCGGTGGTCATACGTCATATAGCTTTTCCTCTAGTGACTTCTTCTTCCAGCCACTTGAGAAGACCACAAGCTAAGGTTTCAAATATTTAACAATAGCTCTCTAGGAGTTTCAGAGTTTCTCGTACTAGAATACTCTCTCTATACTTCTCAAATGATCTACGGAACAATAAAAAATAGTTCCCTTTATATAGTGCTTGAATTTGAGGTTAGTCCTTATCAAATTAAATTTCAAAATTTGAATTTAGATTTACTTCTGACTAAAAACGCATGAAAAATGTGTATCAAGATTATCGTATGGTCAGCATGCCGAACTCAATTGCCAGCCTACCGACTGAGTAATAATCTAAAAATGTCAAAAATTATTATTTTAAATGTGAATCTTAGAATAATCCTCAATTTTAATTCAAATAACCCAATGGATTGGTTATCTGATTAAAGCAATCATATACAAATTATCTCATATTAAATAAAATATTATCCAAATAATTCAACATGTTTATCTTGAACTAATACACAAAATTAATTCAACCAATTAAACCAACATGAATTATTAAATTCAATCTATCGAATTTTAGCCAATCTAATAATTAACATAAGTCACTAGTATGTAGGAAAAATATTTTGTATCATTAGAGGAATTATTATGAGCTAGTAGATAGGACCTAATTGGCATACATAGATTAAGCTCCTATAATTTTAAAATAACATCCTAGATATGTATATTTTATAATTATCAACTCTAACGCTATTCCACTAAAAGCTTAGAGCTGCACTCTTGACCTATAAAATTACGAAGCTTCAATAAGCTAATCATCCATGACATATCATAATGTGCATCATCCTTATAGGATTCTCATAATCAACTTAAGGATAAATTCTGTTTTATCTTCATAATTATTTTTATCTTATATTCCATTATCTCACCATTGAAACATTTACTATCCATAAATAGTATACTATTTGGTTATACCTATGTATCTAAATGGTTTAGTGCTTTAGTTTTTCAATTATAGGATAATGCCAATAAGAGAATATCATTAACTCTATAAAAGAGCTATAGATTCCATATCTAGGAGTGAGGAGTCTACGCCAATTAAGAGTCATGTCTCCAACATATCAATATGCGTACCTTTATCTAATTTAGGATGTCATCCTTTGGTACATCAAAAGACACAAATCAAGAATATGGGCCCATTAATTCATTTCAGGATTAAGATATAACACATATGATTGCTTAAGTTAAATTAATTTAAACAAACAGAATTATTAATCAAATTAATTTAACTTTCGCCCCTATCCAATATATGATTGCCTTGACTTATGTCTTTTGATGTACCAAAGGGTGACATCTACATTCAATAGTGGTACGCATGCCGGTGCGTTGGAGGCATGACTCTTGATTGCAAAGACCTATTATTCATAGATATAGAATCCATAGCCCCTCTTTAGGAGTAGTTGATATCCTCTTATATGCGTTAAGATATAATTGAAAAACTGGAGCGCTCAACTATTTAGATAGATAGGTGTAATCGAATGGTGTACCGTCTATGGATGGTAAGTTTTTCGATGGTGAGATAATGAAATGTAAGATAAAAAATAATCAAAAAGGTATGACAAAACTTGTCCTTAAGTCGATTATGGATGATCTTATAGGGATACGATACATTATGATATGTCATGGAGACTTAGCTATACGGGCTTCGTAATTTTATATAGTTCAAGCGTGCAGCTCTAAGCTTTTAGTGGAGTACTATTGGAGTTGATAATTATGAAATGTATATCTTGAATATTAGGTTTCATAATTATTAGGGCTTGAACTATATAGGCCAATCAGGTCCCCTTTGCTAGCTCATAAAAATCCTATAACGATACGACATGCTTTTCCAATAATTAGTGACTTGTGTCATATTATTAGATTGGTTGAAAATTTGATAGAATTAGATAATTCATGTCTGTTTATCAATTAAATTAATTTTGTAAAAATTAATTCAAGATAAACTTGTTGAATTATCAAGAATATTTATTTTCCTAGAGATTATCTAGATATGACTGTTTTAATCAAATAACTTCTTTATTGGGTTATTTGAATTAAAACATAAGCTTTATTCCAAAAAACTCAGGTGGAAAATCAAGATTCACAAGATTATTTATCGTCAGTTCGGCCTATCGATGGAGCAAGTTGGCAGGCCAATTTGGCAGTTCAGCCTACCGACCGAGCATTAAATAAATCACACATTTTCACACAGATTTTATTAGATATTGTTTCCAATTTGATTCTAATTTGAGTTTTCAAGGCCTTATTTGATGAGGACTGACTTCTTAGCCCAACCTCTATATAAAAGGGAGTGAGACTCATTGTTATAGAGATCAGTTGAGAAATATAGAGTGAGACTCTATTGGTGAGACTTTGCAACTCTCTAGAGAGCTGTTGTTCACAAATCATGAACTATAGCTTTGGGTATTTTCTAATTGGTTGGAAGGAAAGTCATCTGGTAGAAGAGCTGTACGAGTGTACCTACACACATACCGGTTGTGGATAAAGAAAAGCAAAGAAGGCCAGTTGGTTGAGATCTTTCTAAAATGCACATCTCTTCACGAATTGCTGGAGCTTTGCTGCATTTACGAGATTAGTAGTGTGTCAAACTTGTGATTTTGAAAATACTGGTATAAAAATTTTTTAAAATTCTACTACGTACTATTTTTCAACATTTGGTATCATAGCCATGGTTTTTACATAAATTTACAAGTTAGCAACATGTTATATGTATAAATTATGTGATCTTGATATCTCCTATGCTTGAATTTAATTTTATAGAGAGTTGGCACTCTAGGTTTCTATATATTTTTATGTTGTCATGGATTATACAGTGAATGTTTATTAATTAATTATGGTTAATTAAATTATTATTTAATTAATTATTAATTAATTAATTTTTGCCGGTTATAGTTCCTTAGAGGTTAGAATATGTATCTACATTTTTCATATAATTAGATAGTGGACTATCATCTCCGTGTAGGAATTATAATTTAATTTTAAATTTGTAAGAATTTTGTAATTAAATAATCATTCAGAGAAGATAGATCTAGAAGATGGATGATAGTGTTTCCAAGTATTAAAGACTCAGATGACTATGGTCTTTGAGACTTTGTCTACGGAATTTATTCCATTTAGTGCTACATTTAATTTAAGCAATAAGCAGGATATGACCTTGACGAAGCTAATGAAACAGTTATAAGAGTTTGAGCTGTTGATCAGGGAGTCTCTTATGGGTGGCGAGGCCAACTTAGCGGTTGCTTCTGGTTCCAATCCCAACCCTAGGAATTTTAAGAAAAAATAGGCCAAGAACAGGAAGATATGGCAAGAACAAGAAAAAGAGGAAGAAGAACCCCAAGAAGCTCAAGTGCTTTTTTTGCGAGAAGGTCTAGCATACTAAGAAGAATTGCAAGGATTTCCTTTCTTGAGGAAGTAGGTGTGATCTTCTGTATTCAGAAACTTGTTTGGTTGAGAAATCCAGTGACATTTGGGTCATAGATTCTAGAGTAACTAATCATGTTTGTGTTTCTCTATAGGAGATCAAAGAAACAAGAAGTTTGCTACATGAAGACTTAACGCTTTGGATGGGCGATGGATCCTTGGTCTTAGCTTAAGTAGTGGGAGACATCCATCTATATTTTGATAAGTATAGGAATTTTATTTTATGAGATTGTTTTTATGTTTCTAAATTTAAAAGTAATTTAATTTCTATGGCTTGCTTATTGAATACTCCTATTTAGTTTCTTTTAATAATAAAGTGGAGATTCATAAAAACAAATCTTTTATTTATTTTTGATGGATGCAAAATAATTTATATTTTATCAAACCTAAGATGGACTTACTACTTACTACTGAGATGAATGATAATAACTTTAAAAGACTTAAAACTTCTAACTCTAATAAGAACTTCTAACTCTAATAAGACTTATCTTGGACATTTACGACTTGTCCATATTAACTTGAATAGGATCCAAAGGTTGGTGAGGGATAGACCTTTAAGTCACTTAAAGGTGAAATTTATACCACAATGTGAATCTTATTTGGAGGGTAAAATGACCAAAAGACCTTTTGGGTCTAAGGGCAATAGGGTCGAAGGAGTCCTAAAACTTGTGCATAGTGATGATTGTAGACCAATGAACATCCGAGCATGACGAGGGTATGAGTACTTTATCACTTTTATTTATGATTACTCAAGGCAATATTGGTATTTGTACTTAATGCACCACAAAGGTGAATCTTATGACAAGTTCAAGGAGTTTCGAGTTGAAGTGGAGAAGCAATTGGGTAGACCCATAAAGGCACTTCGATCCGATCGAGGTGTGAATACCTTTATGAGGAGTACTTGGGACACTTATTTGAGAATGGAATTTTATCCCATTTGACTATGCCAGGCACTCTGTAGTAGAATGGCATAGCTTAAAAAAGAAATAGGATTTTATTGGATGTGATTAGGTTCATGATGAGTTATTCATCATTACCTTTATCTTTTTGGGGATATGCACTACAAATCACATGTTATCTTTTGAACAATGTGCTTTCAAAATCGGTTTCTAAAACTCCTCACGAGTTTGGGATGGATAGGATGACATCCTTAAACCATATTTGTATATAGGGATGTCTAGCTCATGTCCTATTTAGGGATGCAAATAAGTTAGAAGCACGCTTGGTAGTTTATGTGTTTGTAGGATATCCAAAAGGGACTAAAGGGGGTTATTTTTATAACCTAAAAGAAAATAAAGTCGTAGTTTCAACTAATACAACTTTCCTTGAAGAGAGTTACATGGACAACTTGAAGCCTCGAGGAGTTGAAGAGTGATCTGATCACTCTAGGAGTTCCAATAGAAACTACTTCAATCGGTGTAGAAAAACCAAACGAACCTAAACAATAACCTTAGGGGCTTCGTCGTAGTGGGATGATCAGGCGTCAACCAAAAAGGTATGTCTTCAATGGTGAGGCCTTCTTGGCTGAACTAGATGAACATAACAGGATCTTTATACTTATGCAAAGGCTATGGAGGATGTTGATTCAAAACTCTCGACAAAGGCCATGAGCACAGAAATGAAGTCCATAGATACTAATTGGGTCTGAAAGCTTGTGGATCTTCCTAAAGGGGTAAAGCCCATAGGATGTAAGTGGATCTATAAGTGGAAGAGAGGAGTGGATGCGAAGCTCAAAACCTTTAAGGCTAGATTGATAGCTAAGGGATATACACAAAAGGAAGGAATCAATTATGGGGAAACCTTTTTGCCTATAGCCATGCTTAAATCCATCCAAATTCTCTTGTCTATAGTTGCTGCACTCAACTATGAGATTTGACAAATGGATGTCAAGATGGCCTTTCTAAATGGCTATCTTGGTAAGTCCATCTATATGGAACAACCAGATGGGTTCAAGGTCAAGGATTAGGAGTTTAAGGTTTGTAAGCAACTAAAGTCAATATATGGAGTTAAGTAGGCTTCCCCTTCTTGGAACATAAGATTTTTTCAAGTGATTAAGACTTCTGAGTTTGCACAAAGTGTGGACGAACCATATGTGTACAAACACATTAAGGATGGAAATGTGGTTTTTCTACTGCTCTATGTAGATGACAATCTACTAATTGGCAATGACATTCGGGCATTGTCATCGGTCAAATTATGGTTGACCAAACAGTTTTACATGAAGGACTTGGGTGAGGCTAATTTTGTTCTTAGTATCTAGAACTTTCGGGATAGGAAGAATAGAATGATAGCTTTGTCCTAGGCTGAATACATAGATAAGATTTTCAGGAGGATTGCAATGCAGGATTTCAAGAAAGGTAGACAATCATCTAGGTCTAGAATTACTCTTTTTAAGAAAGACTCTCCAAAGTCTAAGCAAAAAAGAGAAAACATGAAGAAGGTGCCTTATGCTTCTGTAGTGGAGAGTCTTATGTATGCCATGCTTTGCACATGATTGAATATTTGTTATGCAGTCTGGATTGTAAGTTGATTTTAGGCGGATCTAGGATTGAACCATTGGGTTGCGGTCAAGCATATTTTCAAGTAACTGAGAAGGACACGAGGGTATATGCTTGTGTATTCGGGTGAGGACTTAACTCCTCTTGAATACACTAATTTAGATTTTTGATCCTATCTAGATTCTAGGAGATCGACTTTGGGTTTTGTGTTTACATTGGGTGGCGGTGCCATTAGTTGGAGAAGTGTAAAGCAAGATTGTACTTTAGATTCAACGATGGAGGCCAAGAATGTGGCAACTAGTGATGCTTTGAAAGAAGCAGTGTGGCTCTATAAGTTCCTTAGGGATCTTGAGGTAGTTCTTGGTATGGATAAGGTGGTATCACTATACTATGATAATAGTGTAGCGGTAGTTAATGCTAAGGAACTAAGATTTCACAAGAAGAGTAAACATATTGATCGAAAGTATCATGTAATAAAGGACTTCGTAGAAAGTGGGCATTTTGTTGTGTGCAAAGTTGCATTAGAGAACAATTTAGCTAATCTATTCACAAAGACACTTACTGATAGAGTCTTCGAGAGGCATGTGGAAGCTATGGGGATGCAAGATTTGTCATATTTACTCACTTAGTGCAAGTAAGAGATAGTTGGACATGTATGCCCTAAGGAGTAAAAATGTAATATTCTTTTGGAGAAATTTTTATCAATAAAGAATTTATTTATTATTTATATACCAAATCTTGTCCTCTTTACGTTTATATTAGTTGAATGTATGTTAAGCGAACAAAAGTATAAGATTGTCGGTCTAAACCTTTAAAAATTGGGCATATGATGGGCAAATTATGCGGAAGACATGATTCTAAAGGTGACGGTCTAAATCATAAGATCTGCAATTAAGGAATAAAGTTGAGCACTTTATTCATGCAAAGATTGTTATGTTATCTATATCCCAACGGGAGATGGTTTGTCTTGACCATCAGATGTGGATCCACGAATAGAAACATTGGCACATTATCATAGGTGATGATGTATTGGATCGGGACATAAAGTGAATTAATTTGGATTAATAATTCTATCTTGGCAAATCATTTCACTTTAGACAATCATATATATTGTGTCTAAATCCTGAGATGAATAGTAGGCCCATTGTCTTGACTTATGTCTTTTGATGTTCCAAAGGATGACATCCACATTTTAATAATGGTACGCATGCCGGTATATTGGAAGCATGACTCTTGATAGCATAGACCTATTATTTATAGATATAGAATCTATAGCTCCTCTTTAGGAGTGGTGATATCCTCTTATATGCATTATCCTATAATTAGAAAATTAGAGCGCTCAACTATTTGGATACATAGGTGTAAATGAATGGTATACTTTCTGTGAAGGGTAAGTTTTTTGATGGTGAGATAATGGAACATAAGATAAAAATAATCAAGAAGGTAAGACAGAATTTGTCCTTAAGCCGATTATAGATAATCCTATAGTGATATGATACATTATGATATGTCATAGAGACTTAGCTATACGGGTTTCATAATTCTACATAGTTCGAGAGTGCAACTCTGAGCTGTTAGTGGAGTTACGCTGGAGTTGATAATTATCAAATGTATATCTAGAATATTGGGTTTCATAATTATCAGGAGTTGAACTATATAGGTCCATTAAGTACTATTTGCTAGCTTATAAAAATCCTGTAACGATACGGCGTGCTTTTCCAATAATTGATGACTTGTGTCATATTATCAGATTGGCTAAAAATTTGATAGAATCAAATAATTCATGTCTATTTATTGGTTGACTTTATTTTGTGAAAATTAATTCAAGATAAACTTGTTAAATTATCAAGATCAGGCAATTCATGTCTATTTATCGGTTGGATTAATTTTAAATTAATTCAAGATAAACTTGTTGAATTATCAAGAATATTTATTTTCCTAGAGATTATCTAGATATGACTGTTTTAATCAGATAACTTCTCTATTGGGTTATTTGAATTAAAATTGAAGCTCTATCCCAAAAATCTCGGGTGGAAAATAAAGATTTGTAGGATTATTTATCGTCAGTTTGATAGGCTGATCTTTAAGTTCGGCCTACCGATGGAGCAAGTTTGGTAAGCCGATCTGGTAGTTTGGCCTGTCGACCGAGCGTTAAATAAATCACATTTTTTTATAAAAAATTTTATCAGATATTGTTCCCAATTTGATTTTGATTCAAGTTTTCGAGACCTTGTCTAATAAGGACTGACTCCTTAGCCTAACCTCTATATAAAGGCAAGTGAGACTCATTATTATTGAGATCAGTTGAGAAATCTAGAGTAAGACTCTGCTGATGAGACTCTGTAGCTCCTTGGAGAGTTGTTGTTCACAAATCACAAACTATTACTTTGGGTATTTCTCAATTGGTTGGAAGGAAGGTCGTCTAGTAAAAGAACTGTACGAGTGTTCCCACACACACATCAGTCGTGGATAGAGAATAGCAAAGAAGGCCAATTGCTTGAGGTCTTTCTAAAATGCACATCTCTTCACAGATTGCAGGAGCTTTTTTGCATTTACGAGGTTAGTAAGATTTGGTTAATTTGTGCATATAGTGTATCAAACTTGTGTTTTAGAAAATACTCTAGCATAAAGAATTTTTTAAAATTCTGTTGCATACTGTTTTTCCAACAGGTAGCTAGTCCTAAACCACATATGACAAGTCTTAAACTTTCGGAACATTGTAAGCATAAACATAGGGTGTGCAATGCTTAATTAAGTGATACATATATATATATATATATAAGGTTTCTTTGAAAACTTGTCATAAACTATTAAAAAAAAAACACGAACATGGAAACATCCTTAGGAAAATTCATCATAAAAGGTTTTGAAATAAGAACATTAAATCACAAACCTTTATCTATAAAACATTGCTTTATATTTTCATAAGCTTTATCATATTGGAGGTGAGAATGTATTTACTTGACTTGCTTATTTACTAAACCTTAAATTGGATGACATTGTCATGGTTTTTGTCGTGCTCGTTTTTTGGCGTGTTCATGTCAATCGTTCATATAATACATGAAATTAATATTCATGTTCACGTGGATTTTATCAGATATTGATTCTGATTCGAATTTTTGAGGCGTTATCTAATAAGGACTGACTCTTGGGCCTAACCTCTATAAAAAGGTAGTGACTCTTATTATTATTTAGTTCAATTGAGAAATCTAGAGTGAGACTTTCTCAATGAGACTCTAAAACTCCCTAGAGAGCTATCATTCACAAATCATGAATTATAACTTTGGGTATTTTTCAATTAGTTGGAAGAAGAGCCACTTGGGAAAAGCTAAGCGACATGATCCCACACTCACTTTGATCGTTGATAGAGAATAATAAAAAAGGCCAGTTGGTTGAGATCCTTCTAGAACGTTACTTCTCTTCGTTACAAGAGCTTTTCGGTACACAAAAGTTAGTTAGATCTGGTTAATTTATGCATATAGTATGACAAACTTATATTTTGAAAAATACTTTGATATAAAAATTTTTAAAATTCCTCTGCGTACTATTTTTCCAATAGTTAGAACAAAATGCATAACCATAAAATCATAGTGATCATAGCTCGATCTAAATGTTGTTTTAAGAATGTCTCCTTCGTTTACCTACAGCTAATGATATTCTGATTACAAATCTATCTTTGAAAATATAGATGCACCCTTAAGTTGTTTGAACAAATCATCAATTTGAGGCAATGTGTACTTGTTCTTGATCGTCACCTTATTCAATTCTCGATAGTTGATACAGAGTCTCATGGAGCCTTATTCAATTCCGATGGTGTGTGACTAGGTCGGATAAAACCTTTATCAAGAAGTTCCTTTAGTTGGGAGCATAACTCTTTCAATTTAGCTAAGGCCATTCTATATGATGCCTTGGAAATCAAAACAGTGCTTGGAGTAAGCTTAATTTCAAATTCGATTTCTCTATCTAAAGGTAAGTTTGGCAAGTTTTCTAGAAATACCTTTGGAAATTCTCGAACCACAGTAACATCTTTAATCTTTGTCTTTTCTTCTTGACTCTTATCTACAATGTTTGCCAAATAACCCATATAGCCACTTGCTAACAACTTTTTTGCCTTTATAGCTAACAAAAATATGTGTGGCTTCTTGATTGAGTCACCCACGTACACAAATCTTTCTTCACCTTTTGGATGGAAAATCACTTTTCGTCTCCGGCACTCAATAGAAGCATCATACCTATTTAGAAAATCCATTTGGAGAATCATATCGTAGTCATGCATATCAATTATAATAAGATTGACAAATAGTTCTCTTTCAAAAATCCATACAGGAATTGTACGCAAATAATGCGTAGACATTATCACTTCCCCAAAGGGTAGTGTCCTAGTGAATCCCTATCTTATAGGTTCTTGATGTTTCCCTAACTTCTTAGCAAAAGAAAATGTGTAGGGCCTGTATCAGAAAGAGCATGTGCATTAAAAGAAAGGCTTAAGATCTAACCTATGACAACATTAGAGGTTTTGGCTGCCACTTGTTCCTTCATCATTGCATAAATGTGAGCATTGGTAGGTGGAGCTTTAAGTCTTCCTTGGTGTATAAATGGTCCCTTCAAGGTAGCTGACATATGGTGGAGTTGAGCGTAAAGGGCACTTTGTTGATCTTGAGCATTGAACTAGGTAGGGTAGTTCCTAGAAAAGTGATCCTTGCGTCCGTAAATAAATCACTAGTTTATTCCACAATGGTATTCATTTGGATGCTTCTTTCCACATTTGGCACATGGTTCATCTGTTTGTTAATGTTATACTGCCATTACAATATTTCTTGTTGCTTTGACCTTGCTGGTTCTGGAAATTGCTCTATCTCTTATTGTTCTTCCAATTCTAATTATTGTTGTTTCTACCTAGAGGTTGGTTCTAAGTGCTCAAATTATTCGTAGGATGACTTTATTGGGGTTGGTTTCTCTTTAACTTTGATAGTTAGAATTCAGCCCGTCTTGCCCTCAAAACAACTTGTTCACCATCTTCACTGACCATTCCTAGGTAAAGGTGTGCCAATTGATCAAACTTAGCAACCACATTGGTAACTAACATATCTGTTGGAAAGTAGTGTGTAGCAGAATTTTAAAAATTTTTATACTAGAGTATTTTTCAAAACACAAGTTTGATACACCGTATGCATAAATTAACAAGTTTTTACTAATCTTGTTTGCCAAAAAGCACCCACAATCGATGAAGAGAAAGGACGTTGTAGAAGGACCTCAACCAAATGGCCTTTTTTGCTATTCTCTATCCATGACCGGTGTGTGTGTGGGCATACTTGTACAGCTCTTCCACTAGGCGACTCTCCTTCCAAACAATTGAGAAATACCCAAAGCTATTATTCATGATTTGTAAACAATAGCTCTCTGAGGAGTCTTAGAGTCTCACTATTGAGTACTCACTCTAGATTCTCAATTGATCTAAAGAATAATAAATCTCACTCCCCTTTTTATAAAGACTAGGCCCAAGGGTTAGTCCTTATTAGATAAGGCCTTAAAAATTAAATCAGGATCAAATCAGAATCATTATTTGATAAAATTTGCGTCTAACACGTGTGATCATAAATCGTTCTATCAGCAGGCCGAACTAGCAATCAGCCTGCTAAATTTACTCTATTGGCAGGATGAACTTAAAGATCGGCCCGTCGAACATACGACAAATGATTCCTACAAATCTTTTATTTTCCACTCGAGATTCTTGAGATAGAGCCTTAGTTTTAATTCAAATAACCCAATAGATAAGTTATCTGATTAAAACAGTCATATTTAGATCATCTCTAGGAAAATAAATATTCTTAATAATTCAACAAATTTATTTTGAATTAATTTTTACAAAATTAATTCAACTGATAAACAGACATAAATTATATGATCCTATCAAATTTTCAGCCAATTTAATAACTTGACACAAGTCACCAATTATTGGAAAAGCACGTTGTACCATTACAGGATTTTTTGTGAGCTAACAAAGGGGACCTGATGGACTTATATAGTTCAAACTCTAGATAATCATGAAATCCAATATCCCATATATACATTTTATAATTATCAACTCCAAAGCTACTCCACTAAAAACTCAGAGCGACACTTTTAAACTATGTAGAATTACGAAGCCTATATAACTAAGTCTCAAAGACATATCATAATGTATCGTATCCCATAGAATTATCTATAATTGGCTTAAGGATAAATTATGTTTAACCTTTTTGATTATTTTTATCTTACGTTCCATTATCTCACCATCAGAAAACTTACTATACAAAGACGGTATACTATTCGATTACACTTATGTATTAAAATGATTGAGCGCTCTAGTTTTTCAATTATAGGATAACTCATATAAAAGGATATTATCTACTCCTAAAGAGGGGCTATGGATTCTATAACTATGAATAAAAAGTCTACACTATCAAAAGTCATGCCTCCAACGTACTGGTATGCATACCAACATAAAATGTGAATGTCACCCTTTGGTATATCAAAAGACATAAGCCAAGACAATGAGCCCAGTATTCATCTTAGGATTAAAATACAACACATATGATTGTCTAAGTGAATCGATTTACCAAGATAGAGTTATTAATCCAAATCAATTCACTTTATGTCCTGATCCAACACATCGTCACCTATAACAATGTGCCAATGTTCTATTCACAAAATCCACCTCTAATGGCTAAGACAAACCATCTCCCGTTAAGGATATAGATAATATAACAATCTTTGCATGAATAAAGTGCCAACTTTATTCTCTCGATTACGGATCTTATGATTTAGACTGTCACCTTTAGAATCATGTCTTCTGCATAATCTGTCCATCATATACTTGATTCTAAAGGTTTAGACTCATAGTCTCAAACTTTTGTTTGCTTATCATACATTCAACAAATATGAACATAAAAGGACAAGATTTGGTATATAAATAATAAAGAAATTCTTTATTTATAAAAATATCTCTAAAAACATATTACATTTTTACTCCTTAGGGCATACATGTCTAACAATCTCCCACTTGCAATAAGTGAGTAAATATGACAAATCTCGCATCCCCATAGCTTCCACATGCCTCTTCAAAACTCTCACAATTAGTGTCTACATGAATGGATTAGCTACATTGTCCTCAGATGCAATTTTGTTAATAGTGACATGCCTGCCCTCTACAAATTCCTTTATCACATGATACTTTCGATCAATATGCTTACTCTTCTTGTGAAACCTTGGTTCCTTAGCATTAGCTGCCGCACTTTCTTCATGTATTCTATTTCTTCCTCAGACTTTGGAGAGTCTTTCTTAGAAAGAGTAATTTCAGACCTCGATAGTTGCCCACCTTTATTGGAATCGTGCATTGCAAACCTTCTGAGAATCTTATCTATGTAGTGGGCCTTGGACAAAGCTATCATTTTGTTCTTCCTATCCCAAAAGATTTGGATACCGAGAACAAAATTAGCCTCACACAATTTTTTCATCAAACTACCTGGTCAACCACAATTTGACCGATGACAAGTCCCAATGTTATTGCCAATTAGCAAAAGGTCATCTACATAGAGTAATAGAAAAACCACATTCCTATCCTTAATGTGTTTGTACATATGGTTTGTCTGCATTTTGTGCGAACCCATAAGTCTTGATCACTTGATCAAATCTTATGTTCCAAAAACAAGAAGCCTACCTAAGTCTATAAATTGACTTTGGTAGCTTACATACCTTACCCTCTTGTCCCTTAGCCTTGAACCCGTCTTGCTACTCTATATATATGGACTCATCAAGATAGCCATTTAGAAAGGCCATCTTGACATCCATTTGCCAAAACTTGTAGTTAAGAATGGTAGCTATAGACAAGAGAATACTGATGGATTTAAGCATGGCTACAGGCGAAAAGGTTTCCTCATAATTGATTCCTTTCTTTTACGTGAATCCCTTAGCTAAAAGTCGAGCCTTATAGGTTTCAACCTTTTCATCCACTCCTATCTTCTTCTTGTAGATCCATTTACACCCTATGGGTTTTACCCCTTCAGAAAGATCTACAAGCTTCCAGACCCGATTAGTCTCTATGGACTTCATCTCTATGTTCATGGCATCTGTCCAAAGTTTTGAATTAACATCCTCCATAGCCTCTGTGTAAGTGTAAGGATCTCTATTATGTTCATTCGGTTTAGCCAAGAAGGCCTCATCATTGAACATATACCTCTCAGGTTGATGCCCGATCCTCCCACTACGCCAAAGCCCCTTAGGTTGTTGTTCGGGTTCGTTTGGTTTTTCTACATTGATTGGAACGGTTTCATTTTGGAACCCCCAGAGTGATCAAATCACTCATTAACTCCTCAAGCACCACTTTGCTTCGAGGCTTAAAGTCGTTCCTGTAACTTTCCTTAAGGAAAGTTGTATTAATTTCTACCACGATTTTATTTTGCTTTGGGTTATAGAAATAACCCCTTTTAGTCCTTTTTGAATATCCTACAAATGTACAAACTTTCGAACGTGCTTCTAACTTATTGTATCCCTAAACAAGACATGACATCCCCATATGGGAATATGGTTTAAGGATGTCATCTTACCCGTCCACAACTCATGAGTAGTTGTAGGAATCGATTTTGAAGGCACATTGTTCACAAGATAACATGCAGTTTGTAGTACATATCCCCAAAAGGACAAAGGCAGTGATGAATAACTCATCATGGACTTCACCATGTCCAATAAAGTCCTATTTCTTCTCTCAGCCACACCATTCTACTGCGGAGTGTCCAGCGCAATCAAATGGGATAAAATCCCATTCTCTAATAAGTGTCCCAAGAACTCACCAAAATTCACCACCTCGATCGGATCAAAGTGCCTTAATGGGTCTACCTAATTGCTTTTCCACTTTAGCCCAAAACACCCTGAACTTGTCAAAAGTTTTACTTTTGTGGTTCATTAGGTACACATACCGATACCTTAACTAATCATCAATAAAAGTGACGAAGTACTCATACCCTCCTCATGCCCAGATGTTCATCCCCTATTGCCCTTAGACCTAAATGGTCTTTTGATCATTTTCTCTCCAAACAAGATTCACATTATGGTAAAGATTCCACCTTTAAGTGATTTAAAGGTCCATCCCTTACCAACCTTTAAATCCTACTCAGGTTAATATGACCTAGTCACAAATGCCAAAGAGAAGTCTTATTAGAGTGAGAAGTTTTAAGTCTTTTAGAGTTATTATCATTAATCTCAGCATTAAGCAGTAAGTCTATCTTAAGTTTGATAGAATAGAGAATATTTTGCATTCATCCAGAATAGATAAAAGATTTGTGTTTAGAATCACCACTTTATTATTAAAAGAAATCAAATAGGAATCATAAAATAAACAAGCTATAGAAATAAAATTCCTTTTAAGTTTAGGAACATTAAAATATTCTCACAAAATTAAAATCCTATAATTATCAGAATGAAGATGTACGTCTCCCACTGCTTTAGTTAAGACCAAGGATCCATAGCCCATTTGAAGCGTGAAGTCTTCACAAAGCAGACTCCTTGTTTCTTTGAACCCCTATAGAGAAATACAAAGATGATTGGTTGCTCTGAAATCTATGATGCAAATGTCACTGGGTTCCTCAACCAAACAAGTTTCTAAATACAGAAGATCATACCTACCTCCTTTGGAAAGAAAGTCCTTGCAATTCTTCTTTATTTGCCCGATCTTGTTGTAGAAGAAGAATTTTAGCCTCTTCGGGTTCTTCTTCTTCTACTTATTCTTGCCAGTTGAAAGAATAGAAGACTCCCCATTCTTGGACCATTGCTTCTTTCTATTCCCAAGGTTAGGATTGGAACCAGAGGTAGCCACCAAGTTAGCCTTGCCACCAGCAGGAGACTCCCTTATCAGAAGTTCAAACTCTGGTAATTGTTTCATAAACTCTATCAAGGTTATATCCTATCTCTTGCTCAAATTAAATGTAGCTCTAAATGAAATGAATTCCTTAGACAGATTCTCAAAGACCATAGTCATTTGAGTTTTAGCATCGATGTTAGCTCCATTGTTTTGAGCCTTAGGTAGGTAACCCTTGACTAACATCTAATGCTCCTTTATAGACATCCCCGATTTCTACTTGCAATTCAAGAGTTTTCGAAGCACTCCTTGCCACTTTATTAAGGCTTAGCCTCCAAACATGTCTTATAGATTATCCAAGGTCTACTTAGTAGTCTCATAATCCTTATGTTGAGCTTACAGCACATATTCATGCTGGCCACAACATAGCAGTAGGCCTGATCACTAGCATCTTTCTAGTGATCATACGGTTGGATTTGCTCATTAGTGGAATCTCCCATAGGCTTTGGAGGACACAGAGTTGTTAACACAAATTTGAGATTCTCAAAGCAAAGGACGATGTCTAGGTTCCATTTCCAATCATTATAATTCTCCCTAGTTAATTGGTTTTTAACAAGTATTAAAGATAAATCGTTTTTAGACATTTTAAATCTACAATAAAGAATCATATAGCAAACGTAAACAAACATACAATAATAGTTTAGTAGGATAACACAATCATGTATGGCATACAAATGTGTTATGTTAAAACATTGAAAATATCATAACCTTATAATGATAATTCTCAACCCAAAATTCAACAAGTCGGTTTAGGGAGACTTGCCAAATTCAATTAGAAACACAAATCCCCTCCTGATTAATATATGCCATCCAGGACCTATATGATCCAACATATATTGATAATCATTTCTTTGGTCATTAATTTTATTAATAGTGCTCCTTGGGGAGGTTAATAATAAAATCAACATAAGTGTATAACCACTATTTCAATATTTTATCTATGATTTATAATCACCACCTAGGAGTGTGCAACCATAAATCGTGCTAAAATACCTTATCCTCTTGGAGATCTAACTCGGTACATGATGATGTCCTTTCCCAAGGGTTGGAACTACCATGTGCTACCTATGGGCCAACGATGGAGGTCGTAGGTCCTCTTTTCGAAAACTTTCTCCCACTCAATCTTTTGAAATCAAGGTTTTATTTTATAAACATACATCAATAATTTTTAATGAGTGGCACTTCCTATTCTATATGACATGTTATCAATATACATGGCAAATTATATTATAATGTAGACAAGTAAAGCAATCATGTAAAGCTACTAGCAAAATAATAATAAATAACTGTAATATTATAGTTCCGCCCTAGAGAAAAGAAAACAAAGATTACAAGAGAATAATCAAAGCAAATTATCGATTCTTCATTCTTGAATCTTCAAATTGTATCCTTCTTTATGTAACTTTCATTTTCAAGTCTTCAATCCCACATAGATCAAAAACTCTATATTTTCTGTCACATCCAAAGTTAATGTTTTTTAGAATTATCCCAAAAATAAAATTAAAACTAAATGGAAGAACTGCACCTTTTCTAAAAAATTTACAGCTCTCTACCAACATACCGATCTATGTAATCAGCCTATCGGTCATAACCCTTCAGCCTGTTAAACTTTTCAAATCGGCCTGCCGGTCATGACAAATCGGTCTGACGAACCAAAAAGTTTGGTCTGTCGCTACAGCTATCAAATTTCTACCCCGTTGGTGGCCTACCAAACTTGAAGTCTGGCCTGCCGATCTATGACCATCTGCTTGTAGGACTTGAGGGTTTAGAACGCCGGTCGAGCAAAAGTCATGCTTTTCAAAAAATATAGTTTTTTTAATGCAATTTATCAATTTTATTTTTAACAATTCAAAAACATAAAATTAGAGACTTAGAAAATACATATAGAACGCTATTATCCATTTTTTAGATCTGTCTTCTCTGAATGATTATTTAATTACAAAATTCTTACAAATTTAAAATTAAATAAGAATTCTTATATGGAGATGATAGTCCGCTATCTAATTACATAAAAAACCTATATACACATTTTAACCTCTAACGAACCATAACCGACGTTAATTAATTAATTAATTAATAATTAAATAATAATTTGATCAACCATAATTAATTAATAAACATTCACTATATAATCCATGACAACATATAAATATATAGAAAACTTAGAATGCCAAATCTCTAAAAAATCAATTTTCAAGCATTGGAGAGATTAAGATCACATAATTTATACGTATGGCACGATCATAAACTCGTAAATTTACGTAAAAACCATGGCTCTCATACCAATTGTTGGAAAAGTAGTACACAGTAGAATTTAAAAAAGTTTTATACCAGAGTGTTTTCCAAAGCACAAGTTCAACACACCAAATGCATAAATTAACTAGATCTTACTAATCTTTTTTGTCGAAAAGCTCCCGCAATCGATGAAGAGAAAGGACGTTGTAGAAGGGCCTCAACCAACTGGCCTTCTTTGCTATTCTCTATCCATGACTAGTGTATGTGTGGTCATTCTCGTATAGGTCTTCCACTAGCCGACTCTCCTTCCAACCAATTGAGAAATACCTAAAGCTATAGTTTGTGATTTGTGAACAAGAGCTCTCTGGAGAGTTTCAGAGTCTCATTGGCAAAGTACTCACTCTAGATTTCTCAACTGATCTAAATAACAATAAGTCTCACTTCCCTTTTTATAGAGGTTGGGCCCAGCGGTTAGTTCTTATCAAAAAAAGGCCTTAAAAATTTGAATCAGGATCAAATCGAAATCAATATCTAATAAAATTTGCATCTAAAACGCATGATAATAAATCATTCGGTCGACAAGTCGAACTTACTCCATCGGTAGGCCAAACTTAAAGATTGGATTGTCAAACTTATGATAGATGATCCCTGTGAATCTTTTATTTCCCACCCAAGATTCCTGTGATAGAGCCTCAGTTTTAATTCAAATACCTAATAGATAAGTTATCTGATTAAAATAGTCATATCTAGATAATCTCTAGGACAATAAATATTTTCGATAATTCAACAAGTTTATCTTGAATTACTTTTCACAAAATTAATTCAACTAATAAACATACATGAATTATCTAATCCTATCAAATTTTTTGCCAATTTAATAATTTGACATAAGTCACCAATTATTGGAAAAGCATGTCGTATTATTACAGGATTTTTTATGAGCTAGCAAATTGTTGGAAAAATAGTATGCAGCAGAATTTTAAAAGTTTTATATCAGTGTATTTTTCAAAACACAAGTTTGACAAGTTATATGTATAAATAAACCAGATCTTACTAACCTTGTAAATACCGAAAAGCTTCCTCAATCAGTGAAAAGAAGTAATGTTCTAAAAGGACCTCAACTAACTAGCCTTCTTTGCTATTCTCTATCCACGATAGGATTGAGTGTGGGCTCATACGTACAACTCTTTCACCAGGCAACTCTCCTTCCAACCAATTGAGAGAACCTAAAGCTAGTGTTCATGATTTGTGAACAAGAGCTCGTAGGAAATTTTTAGAATCTCACCAATAGAGTTTCACTCTTAATCTCTCAATTGATCTAAATGATAAAGAGACTCACTTTGCTTTTATAGAGGTTGGGCCCAAGAGTTAGTCCTTATCAGATAAGTCCTCAAAAATTTGAATCAGAATCGATATTTGATAAAATCCAAGTATAAAATACGTGATAAAAAATCCCATAGTCGATAGGCTGAACTAATAGATCATCCTTCCGAATATGTCTCATGGGTAGGCCAAAGTTTAAGATCGGTCTGCCAAACTTACGATTTTTTATCCTTATGAATCTTTATCTTCCACCCGAGATTCTTGTAGTAGAGCCTCAGTTTTAATTCAAAGAACCCAATAGAGAAGTTATCTGATTAAAACAGTTATATCTAGATAATCTCTAGGAAAATAAATATTCTTAATAATTCAATAAGTTTATCTTCAATTAATTCAAGATTAATCCAACCGATAAACAGTCAAGAATTATCTGATCCTGATAATTCAATAAGTTTATCTTGAATTAATTTCACAAAATTAATTCAACCAATAAATAGACATGAATTATTTGATTCTTTCAAATTTTAGCTAATTTGATAAATCTGACATAAGTAACCAATTATTGAAAAAGTACTCCATATCTTTACAGGATTTTTGTGAGCTAGCAAAGGGGACCTGATGGACTTATATAGTTCAAGCTCTTGGTAATTATGAAACCCAATATCCCAGATATATATTTCATAATTATCAACTCCAATGTTACTCCACTAAAAGCTTAGAGCTGCACTCTCGAACTACATAAAATTACGAAGCCCGTATAGCTAAGTCTCCATGACATATCATTGTGTATCATATCCTAATAGGATTATCCATAATCGGCTTAAGGATAAGTTCTATCTTATCTTTTCGATTATTTTTATCTTACGTTCCATTATCTTACTATCGAAAAACTTACCATCTAAAGATAGTATACCATTTGGTTACACCTATGTATCCAATTAGTTGAGCACTCTAGTTTTCCAATTACAGAATAATGCATATAAGAGGATATCTCTACTCCTAAAGAGGAGATATAGATTCCATAACTATGAATAACAGGTGTACCCTACCAAAAGTCATGCCTCCTACATACCAGCATATATAACACTATTAAAATGTGGGTGTCACCCTTTGGTACGTCAAAAGATACAAGTCATGACAACGGGCCCACTATTCATCTCAAGATTAAGATACAATATAAATGATTATTTAAAGTGAATTGATTTGTCAAGACAGAATTATTAATCTAGATCAATACAATTTATGTCTCGATCTAGCACATCGTCACCTATGATAATGTGCCAATGTTTCTATTCGTAGAGTCCACCTCCGATGGCCAAGATAAACCATCTCCCAATAGGGATATAGACAACATAACTATATGTATATGAATAAAGCACCCAACTTTATTTCCTCGATTGTAGATTTTATGATTTAGACTACCTTAAGAATCGTGTCTTCTACATAATCTGTTCATCTTATGCCCAATTTTTAAAGGTTTAGACCGACAGTCTCAGACTATTTTTTGCTTAATATACATTCAACAAATATGAACATAAAAAGGACAAGTTTTGGTATATAAATAATAAATAAATTCTTTATTGATAAAAAATGTCTCCAAAAACATATTACATTTTTACTTCTTAGGCTATACACATCTAACAAGGGGACTTGATGGATCTATATAGTTCAAGCTCCCGATAATTGTGAAACCCAATATCCTAGATGTACATTTCATAATTATTAACTCTAGTGTTACTCCATTGAAAGCTCAGAGTTGCACTCTCGAACTATACACAATTATGAAGCACGTATAGCTAAGTCTCCATGACATATCATAATGTATCATATCCCCATAGGATTATCCATAGTCAACTTAAGAATAAATTATATCTAACCTTCCCGATTATTTTTATCTTACATTCAATTATCTCACCATCAGAAAACTTACCATCCAAAGATGGTATTTCATTCAGTTACACCTATGTATCCAAATGATTGAGCACTCTAGTTTTTCAATTATTGGATAACGCATATAAGAGGATATCATATACTTCTAAAGAGGAGCTATGGATTCCTTATATATGAATAACAGATCTATGCTATCAAGAGTCACTCCTCCAACGTATCGGCATGGTTTATAGAGGTTGGGCCCAAGAGTCATTTCTTATCAGATAAGGCCTCAAAAATTCAAATTAGAATCAACTCATAATCGATATCTAATAAAATTTGCATGGAAAACACATGATCCTTTTGTCATCAATTGGCAGGCTGAACTAGCAGATATGCCTGTTGAACCTTCTCCATCGGCAGGTCGAACTTAAAGATCGGCCTGCCGAACCTCCAATTAAAAATCTTTACGAATCTTTATTTTCCACTCGAGATTCTTAGGATAGAGCCATAGTTTTAATTCAAATAACCTAAAAGCAAAGTTATCTGATTAAAACAGTTATATCTAGATAATCTCTATGAAAATAAATATTCCTAATAATTCAACAAGTTTATCTTGAATTAATTTAAAATTAATCCAACCGATAAACAGACATAAATTATCCTTTCCCTATAATTCAACAAGTTTATCTTGAATTAATTTTATTACAAAATTAATTCAACCAATAAACAGACATGAATTATCTGATTTTACCAAATTTCAGCCAATTTGATAAATCTTACATAAGTCATGAATTATTGAAAAAGCATGCCGTATTGTTATAGGATTTTTGTGAGCTAACAAAGGGGACCATATGGATCTATACAATTCAACCTTCTGATAATTATGAAACCCATTATCCAGATATACATTTCATAATTATCAACTCCAACGCTAATCCACTAAAAGCTTGGAGCTTCACTCTTGAACTATATAGAATTACAAAGCCTGTATAGCTAAGTCCCCATGATATATCATAGTGTATCGTATCCCTATAGGATTATCCATAATAATCTTAAGGACAAGTACTGTTTTACCTTCCCAATTATTTTTATCTTACGTTCTATTATCTCACCATCAAAAAACTTACCATTTAAAGATGGTATACCATTCGACTATAGCTATGTATCCAAATGGTTGAGCGCTCCAATTCTATAATTATAAGATAACGTATATAAGATGATATCCTTACTCCTAAAGAGGAGCTATGGATTCCATATCTATGAATAACGTGCCTACGCTATCAAGAGTCATGCCCCCAACGTACTGGCATGCATACCGCTATTAAAATGTAGGTGTCACCCTTTGGTACATCAAATGACACAAGTCAAGACAACGGGCCTGCTATTCATCTCAAGATTAAGATACAATACAAATGATTGTCTAAAGTGAATTGATTTGCAAAGACTAAATTATTAATCCAAATCAATTCACTTTATGTCTCAATCTAATACATCATCACCTATGCCAATGTACCAATGCTTCTATTCACAGAGTCCATCGACAAGACAAACCATTTTTTGATAAGTATATAGATAACATAACAATCTTTATATGAATAAAGTGTCCAACTTTATTCCCTCGATTGTGGATCTTATGATTTAGACCGTCACCTTAAAAATCGTGTCTTTCGTATAATCTATCCATCATATGCCCAATTCTTAAAGGTTTAGACCGACAGTCTCAGACTATTGTTTGCTTAACATATATTCAACAAATTTAAACGTAAAGAGGACAAGATTTGGTATAAAAATAATAAACATATTCTTTATTAATAAAAAATGTCTTCAAAAACATATTACATTTTTACTCCTAGGGCATACACGTCTAACATTCTCCCACTTGCACTAAGTGAGTAAATATGATAAATCTCGCATCCCTATAGCTTCCATATGCCTCTCGAAGACTCTCCCAATAAATGTCTTCATGAATGGATCAGATAAATTGTCCTCTAACGTGATTTTGCACACCATGACATGCCCGTCCTTAACAAAGTCCTTTATCATACGATACTTCTGATCAATATGCTTACTTTCTTATGAAATCTTGGTTCCTTTACATTAGCTACCGTTGAGCTGTTATCACAATACAGTGATACCAGCTTATCCATACCAGGAATTACCTTAAGATCCCCAAGGAACTTGCAGAGCTATACTGCTTCTTTCAAAGCATCACTAGCTGGCATATATTCAGCCTCCATCGTTGAATCTAAAATGTAATCTTGCTTTACACTTCTCCAACTGATGGCACCGCTGCCCAAAATAAACACAAAACCTGAAGTCAATCTCTTAGAATCCAAACAGGATTGAAAATCTGAGTGAGTGTATCCTAGAGGAGTTAAGTCCTCACCCGAATACACAAGCATATACCCTCGAGCCCTTCTTAGATACTTGAAGATATGCTTTACCACAGCCCAGTGGTTCGGTCCTAGATCTGCCTAAAATCGACTTACAATTCTAACTGCATAACAAATATCCAGTCCTATGCAAAGCATGGCATACGTGAGACTACCGAAGCATAAGGCACCTTCTTCATGTATTCTCTTTTTTCATCAAACTTTGGAGAGTCTTTTTTAGAAAGAGTAATTCTAGACCTAGATGGTTGTCCACCTTTCTTGGAATCCTATATTTGAAACCTCCTAAGAATCTTATGTATGTAGCGAGCCTGGGACAAAGCTATCATCTTGTTCTTCCTATCCTGAAAAATCTTGACATTGAGAACAAAATTACCCTCACATAATTTCTTCATGTCAAACTACTTAGTCAATCATAATTTGACCGATGACAACACCCCAACGTCATTGCCAATTAGTAGAATGTCATCTAAATAGAGTAGTAGAAAAATCACCTTCCCATCGTTAATATGTTTGTACACACATGGTTCATCCACATTTTGTGAGAACCCATAAGTCTTGATCACTTGATCAAATCTTATGTTCCAAGAACGGGAAGCCTACTTAAGTCCATAAATTGACTTTAGCAGACCTTGAACTCATTTGGTTGTTCTATATAAATGAACTCATCAAGATAGCCATTTACAAAAGTTTTCTTGACATTTATCTACCAAATCTCATAGTCGAGAGTGGTAACTATGGACAAGAGAATCTGGATAAACTCAAGCATGGCTATAGGCGAAATGGTTTCCTTGTAACCGAATCCTTCCTTTTGTATATAACCTTAGCTACCAGTCTAGCCTTAAAGGTTTTGACCTTTCCATTCACTCCTCTTTTGCTCTTATAGATCCAGTTACACCCTATGGGCTTTACCCCTTCGAAAAGATCCATAAGCTCCTGACCCAATTAGTCTCCATAGACTTTATCTCTATTTTCATGGCCTCTGTCTAGAGTTTTGACTCAACATCCTCCATAGCCTCTACATAAGTGTAAGGATCCTTGTCATGTTTATCCGGTTTAGCCAAAAAGTTCTCCCCATTGAACATATAACTCCTAGGTTGACTCCTAATCCTCCAACTACGCCGAAGCCCATTAGGTTGTTGTTCGGGTTCATTTGATTTTTCTACACCGATTGGAGCAGTTTCATTCTGAACCTTTGGAGAGATTGGATCACTCTTAACTCCTCAAGCATCACTTTTCTTTGAGGCTTAAAGTTGTCCATGTAACTCTTTTCAAGGAAACTTGTATTAGTTGAAACCACGACATTATTTTTCTTTGGGTTATATTTGGATATTCGATAAACACGTAAATTTTTGAACATACTTGCAACTTATTCGCATCCTTAAACAAGACGTGAGCCAAATATCCCCATATGCGAATATGGTTTGAGGATGTCTTCCCACCCGTCCACAACTCATGAGGAGTTTTAGGGATCGATTTTAAGGGCACATTGTTGAAAATAATATGCGGTTTGTATGGTATATCCCCAAAAGGACAAAGGCAATGATGAATAACTCATCATGGACCTGACCATGTCCAATAAATTCCTATCTCTTCTCTCTGCTATGCCATTCTGTGACGGAGTGCCTGGCACAGTCAAATGGAATAAAATCTCATTCTCTAATAAGTGTCACAAAAACTCATCTGAAAGGCATTCTCCACCTTGATAGGATCGAAGTGCCTTTATGGGTCTACCAAATTATTTTTCCACTTTAGCCCAAAACTCCCTAAACTTGTCATAAGTTTCGCTTTTGTGGTGTATCAAGTACACATACCCATACATTGAGTAATCGTCAATAAAAGTGACGAAGTACTCATACCCTCCTCGTGCTCGGATGTTCATCGGTCCGCAAACATCGCTATGCACAAGTTTTAGAACCCCTTCGACCCTTTTGTCCTTAGACCCAAATGGTCTTTTGGTCATTTTACCCTCTAAACAAGATTCACATTGAGGTATAGATTCCACCATTAAGTGCCTTAAAGTTTCATTCCTTACCAACCTTTGAATCCTATTTAGGTTAATATGACCAAGGCATAAATGCCAAAGATAAGTCTTATTAAAGTGAGAAGTTTTAAGTCTTTTAAAGTTATTATCATTCATCACAACATTAAGCACTAAGTCTATCTTAGGTTTGATAAAATATAGATTATTTTGCATCCATCTAGAACAGATAAAAGATTTATTTTTACGAATCATCACTTTATTATTAAAAGAAACCAAATGGGAGTCTTTAAAAAAACAAGTTACAGAAATTAAATTCCTTTTAAATTTAGAAACATAAAAACAATCTTGCAAAATTAAATTCCAATAATTATCAAAATAAAGATTGATGTCTCCCACTGCTTCTGCAAAGACCAAGGATCCATTAGCCATCCAAAGCGTGAAGTCTTCATGAAGTAGACTTCTTGTTTCTTTGAACTCCTACAAAGAAACACAAACATGATTAGTTGCATGAGAATCTATGACCCAAATGTTACTAGATTCCTCAACCAAACAAGTTTCTAAATATAGAAGATCACACCTACCTCCTTTGCAAAGAAAGTCCTTGCAATGCTTCTTGACGTGCCTAACGTTCCCAAAGAAGAAGCATTTTAGCTTCTTTGGGCCTTCTTCTTCTTCTTCTTGCTCTTGTTCTTAGCACAAATAAAAGACTTTCCATTCTTGGCCGGTTGCTTCTTTCCTTTCCTAGAATTAGGATTGGAGCCATAAGAAGCTAGCAAATTGGCCTTGCCACCTATAGGAGACTCCCTGATCAGTAGTTCGAACTCTTGTAATTGTTTCATTAATTCTGTTAAGGTCATATCCCACCTATTGCTCAAATTAAAGTAGCTGTAAACATAATAAATTCCTTTGATAGAGTCTAAAAGACCATAGTCATTTGAGTTTCAGCATCTATGTCAACTTCATTGGTTTGTGCCTCAACGAGGTAACCCATGGCCAACATCATGTGCTCCTTTACAGATGTCCCCGGTCTCTACTTATAGTTCAAGAGTTTTTGAAGCCACCTTTGCCACTTAGTTAAGGCTTGGCCTCCAAACATGTCTTTTAGGTTATCCAAGATCTACGTAGCAGTCTCATAATCCTCTTGTTCAGCATGTAGCATGTTATTCATGCTCGCCATAACATAGCAGCAGGCCTGATCGTTTGCATCTTTCCAACAATCATATGCTTGGAATTGATCATTGGTGGAATCTCCTATAGGCTCAGGAAGACAAGAGGTTGTCAGCACAAATTTTAGTTTTTCAAAGGAGAGGACAATATTCGAGTTCCATTTCTAATCATTATAATTCTCTCCAGTTAATTGGTTTTTATCAAGTCTCGATAATAAAGCGTTTTTAGACATTTTTAATTTATAATAAAGAATCATATATCAAACATAAGCAAATATAATATAATAATTTAGTAAGATAACATAATCATGTAAAAACATATACAAATGTGTTTGTGTGTCAAAACCTTGAAAATATCACAACCTTACAACGATAATTCCTAACTCAAAATTCAACAAGCTCTTAAGGGAGTCATGCCGAATTCAATCAGGAATACGGATCCCCTCCTAATTAATATATTCCATCCAAGGCCCGTATGATCTAGCATATATTAATAATTGTTTCTGTGGCCATTAATTTTATTAACAGAGCTTCTAGGGGAGGTTAATAATAAAATTCACATGAGTGTATAACCATCATTTCAATATTTTATCCATGATTTATAATCACCACCTAGGATTATGCAACCATAAATCATGCTAAAATACCTTATCTTTTCGAAGATCCAACCTGGTGCATGATGAAGTCCCTTCCTAGGAGTTGGAACCACCATGTTCATCCTATGAATCAACGATAGAGGTCTTAGGTTCTCTCTTTGAAAACCTTCTCCTATTCAATCTTTTGAAATCAAGATTTTGTTTTGAAAGACATGCATGAACAATTTTAAATGAGCGACACTTCCGATTCTATATGGCATGTTATCAATATACATGGTAGATTATATTATAATGCAAACAAGCAAAGCAATCAAGCAAAGCTACAAGCAAAATAATAATAAATAACTATAATGTTATGGTTCTACCCTAGAGAACATAAAACAAAGATTACAAGAGAATAATGGAAACAAATTATCGATTCTTCATCCTTGAATCCTCAAGCTATATCATTTTTCATGTAATGTGCATCTTCAAGTCTTCAATCTTGTATGAATCTAATACTCCAAATTTCCAGTCATATCCCAATTTTAATATTTCTTAGAATTGTCCCAAAAATAAAATTAAAACTGCATTGAAAACTGCACCTTTTCTAGAATAAATTTTTTGGCTTTCTGTCGATAAGCCGATCTGGGTAATCGGCCTGTCGATCATGACCCACCGGCTTGCCAATCTTCACAAATCAGCCTATCGATACATGATACATTGGCCTGTCGAACTTGAAGTTCATCCTGTCGCCAGAGCCACTTAATTTTTACCCCACTAATAGCCTACCAAACCTCATGTCTGACCTATTGATCTACGACCATCGACCTGCAAAACTGGAGGGTTCGACATGCTGACTGAGCAGAAATTACCCTTTTCAAAAAAAATAGTTTCTAATGCAATTTATCAATTTTACTTTTAACAATTGAAAAACATAAAATTAGAGACTCTAAAAATACCTAGGAGCGCCATCATTTATCTTATAGATTTACCATCTAGATCTGTCTGCTCCGAATCATTATTTAATTACAAAATTCTTACAAATTTAAAATTAAATAATAATTCCTGGACAGAGATGATAGTCTGTCATCTAATTACATGAAAAACCTAGATATATATTCTAACATCTAAGGAACTATAACCGACATAAATTAATTAATTAATAAATAATTAAATAATAATTTAATCAACCGTAATTAATTAATAAGCATTCACCATATAATCCATAACAATATATAAATATATAAAAACCTTAGAGTGCCAACTCTCTATAAAATTAAATTCAAGCATAGGAGAGATCAATATCACATAATTTACACATATAGCATGATCACAAACTCGTAAATTTACATAAAAACCTAAACTAGAATACCAATTGTTGGAACAATAGTACGCAATAAAATTCTAAAAATTTTTATATCAGAGTATTTTCAAAACACAAGTTTGACATACTATATGCATAAATTAACCAGATCTTACTAATTTTTGATGCTGAAGAACTTTCGCAATCCGTGAAGAGAAGTAACATTCTAGAAAAGCCTCAACCAACTAATCTTCTTTGCTATTCTCTATCCACGATCAAAGTGAGTGTAGGCTCATGTTGTTTAGCCTCTCCACGGTGACTCTCCTTCCAACCAATTGAGAGAACCCAAAGCTAGTGTTTTTGATTTGTGAACAAGAGGTCTTAGGGAGTTCTTAGAATCTCACTAGCAGAGCTTCCCTCTTAATCTCTCAATTGATCTAAATAACTTATGAGACGCACTCTGTTTTTATAGAGGTTGGGCCCAAGAGTTATCTGATTAAAATAGTCACATCTAAATAATCTCTAGGAAAATAAATATTTCTAATAATTCAACAAGTTTATCTTGAATGAATTCAAAATTAATCCAACTGATAAACAGACATAGCTTATCCATTCTTGATAATTCAACAAGTTTATCTTGAATTAATTTTATCACATAATTAATTTAACCGATAAACAGACATGAATTATCTGATTTTATCGAATTTCAGCCAATTTGATAAATCTGACATAAGTCACCAATTATTGAAAAACAAGCTGTATCGTTACAAGATTTTTATGAGCTAGCAAAGGGGACCATATGGACCTATATAGTTTAAGCTCCTGATAATTATGAAACCTAATATCCTAGATATACATTTCATAATTATCAACTCCAACACTACTCCACTAAAAGCTTGAAGCTACACTCTTGAACTATATAGAAATATGAAGCCCGTATAGCTAAGTCTCTATGATATATCATAGTGTATCGTATCCCTATAGGATTATCCATAATCGACTTAAGGACAAGTTCTATCTTACCTTCCCAATTATTTTTATCTTATGTTCCATTATCTTACTATCGAAAAACTTACCATCCAAAGACGATATATCATTCAGTTACACCTATGTATTTAAATAGTTAAGCGCTCTAGTTTTTCAATTGCAGGATAACGCATATAAGAGGATATCACTACTCCTAAAGAGAAGCTATAGATTCTATATTTATGAATAACAGGTCTATATTATCAGGAGTCATGCCTCCAACGTACCAACCTACATACCACTATTAAAATGTGGGTGTCACCTTTTGGTACATCAAAAGACATAAGTCAAGACAATGGGCCCACATTTATCTGAGGATTAAGATACAATACAAATGATTGTCTACAGTGAATCGATTTGCCTAGACAGAATTATTAATCCAAATGAATTCTCCCGATCTAACACATTGTTACCTATGACAATGTGCCAATGCTTCTATTCACTGAGTCCACCTCCAATGGCCAAGACAAACCATCTCCCGATAGGGATATAGACAATATAACTATCTTTACATAAATAAAAAGCCCGCCCAACTTTATTCCCTTGATTTGCGGATCTTATGATTTAGACTGCTACATTAAGAATCATGTCTTCTATATAATTTATCCATCATATGCCCAATTCTTAAAAGTTTAGACTGACAATCTCAAACTATTGTTTGCTTAACATACATTCAACAAATATGAACATAAAGAGGACAATATTTGGTATAAAAATAATGAATAAATTCTTTATTAATAAAAATATCTCCAAAAACATATTATATTTTTACTCCTTAAGGCATACACGTCCAACACTAACACTTAAATAGATATCCCAAGAAAACATGCATGATTTTTTTAAACTACTTCTCGGATTTGTCTCACTCACCTCACTTAGCGATTAGCCCAACAAAACACTTATGATGTTCGGCTAATCGATCACCTGTAAGAACAGTTAGTTCACAAATACAATCACTTACTAAATTATTGACACACAAAACTTCAAACAATGTTTAAATCTCTTGAGAAAATTACTTATATGTCAAAATAGTTTAAACAAGCCAAAATAAAGAAACATGGCATAGTCCTCACGAAATCACAATTAAGGAAATATTAAACAGCCTCAAAGTCTATAGGAAAATAAATCAAGTCTTAAATCAACATCAATATGGAAAGTAACATTAATAATAAAATCATTGTTCAAGTCATTAATTCTTTTCAGTGTGATTCCGTTTCCAATCCAACACTCCTAGCACAAACGCTCACCCCCCTCCCCGTCCTATTTCATATGCCTTTTACCTTTGTCTACAACATGATATAAAACAAGTAAGCAAAAGCTTAGTAAGTACACTTTCCTATCTCACAACATAAAATGTGAACTTTCATAAAAACATAACATAAGATCATAGAAATGAACATAATAGTGCACAAAGCACATGTTCATATATATAACATATCTTTCATTTAAATTTTCATATTAAAATATTACTCATTTTATCTTTAGGAGCCCAAGTGTTACATCATTAATATCATAGGTGCGTCATCATGAGAGGAGTGAGATAGTTGGTCCCAAACCAAACATGACAAGTCCAAACCTTCGAGACATCATAAACATAAATATGGCGCGTGCAACGCTTAATTAAGTAATACTTATATATATAAGCTTTCTTTGAAAACTTGTCATAAACCATAAAAAATATATGAACATAAAAACATCCTTAGGAAAATTCATCATAAAAGGTCTTGAAATAAGAACATTAAATCACAAATCTTTACTTATAAAACATTGCTTAATATTTTCATAAACTTTATCATGTTGTAGGAGAGAATGTACTTACTTGACTTGCTTACTTACTAAACCTTAAATTGGATGACATTGCCGCGGTTCTCGGTGTGCTCGTCTTTTCGCATGTTCGTGTCAATCATTCATATAATACATGAAATTAATATTCATGTTCATGATATCATTTAATACTATCTTGCATCATCATACAATATTCTTAATGAAACAAAGCATCTTTGAGTCACAAACATACACTTAGAGTTGAGAAACATAAAGACAGCAAACTTGATCTTTAATCACTTAGAGAAATTAATCTCAATTTATAAGCATAAATAACGTGTAAGAATTATTCCTTAGCATAGCTAATATATATAAATATCACTCGAATTTTCTTCTCTTGAAAATATTAATCTAAAATGCCTTTTTCTAATTTTCAAACATTCAAGTAAATCTACCAATCATAAAAACTGACTGACCTTAAAAAATTTATAACCCTATATCTTTCAATTCATATATAATTAGAGCATGAAAATTTGCAAGAATAAAGTTAACACATATATATAATGCTCACACTTTTCTTTGGTCATAAAAATTTCATGTGGTAATTAAAATAAATCATATAGTCAATACTACAAAATCTGCCAGTAAAGTCTAGGTAGTGAGCCATCCTAATTAAAAATTATATATTAAATTATTTATGCTATGAAATAATTTTATAAAAATTACTACACATAATAGATACATAAAATAATAACATATCCAAAATTCAGCTTTTTATAAATTTGGAATAATTCAAAGCACACATTCGAATTTAGAGTTAATATTAACATCAGACATGCTGAATAGTAAACATATTTCATTCAAATATTTTTATAAAATCGAATATGTATGATATGCTTCTTAAATTTTTATGTAACATGCTTAACATAGAAGTATAAGTTTGAAAAATAATGAATCATGCAAGACATGCTTAAAAATATTATTTATCATCTCATGAATTGCATAGAGCATATCATGTTGACATTTATAACTACTGAGTACTTAAGAATCAATGAATTTTATCTTCAAATATAGTAAGGATATAGGGCTAGAATTTACAGACAATTAGTTAAATATCAACAATGATCCATAATTTTTTTCACAATCAAAGGATGCTTTTTGTCCCATAAAACAAACTGTATAATACACAAATATAAATCTGCTAGCAAATAGAATTTCATGAGCAGTGTTTGATTGAAAGCTCATAACCTTGAAAATATTTTGAACAGAAGTTTATAAAAAAATCTAGATATTCCTAACATATATATACACATCATATTCAAAAATCATAGCAAAATAAAAACATTTGGTTTCAAAACTTTACCAACCACCTTATGAAAAAATTGAAGAATTCTCTTATCACACTCCAATAACAAAACCTTGTTTTCATGAAATTTCATCATATCATATGAACATAAATGCTTTCAACCATAAAGTAACATTGATATAATCAAAGTAAGGGACAAAATAATTTATTTTTCATACAAACATATATTTATACACATTCACAGTCATAAAAGAGCAATTTTCTAATAAAGTTTATCATAAAACAATATACATCAATCATAAAAATTCAAAACCATAAAAACTTTAGATCATACCCTTAATTCTTATGTTTTCTTCAACAAAGACAAATACTTGCACACAAAATCTCTAAAAATAATTCCTTCTACTTTGGCTTGATAGAAAATAAGAGTAATAAATTCTTGGTTTTGAAGATTAGAGAGATGATGGAGGCTTATGAACATGAATTTGAGAGTGAGTAAGGGAGATAATTTCCTTTGCTAGAGATTAAGAAAATAAAGACTTTTGTGGCTTAAAGATATATTTATAGGTTTGTGAGAGTGAATAGATTAGATGAGTATAGAAACCCTAATCCTAATCTAATTAGATTTCTCCTTTTTAAATGAGTGTAATCCTCATCTAATTAGATTTTCCCTTTTTTCAATTTTTTTCTTTCTTTTTTTTCTCTTTTTTTCCTAAACATAGATTCACCGTGATTATTGTCTTTTCGTCGCTATACATCTAAGATAATATAATACAATATAATATAATATAATATAAACGTATAAACGTTATATAATATAATATAATTATAAATACATAATTGTTTATACACAACAACAATATTTACTTTTATGACCCAAAAAAAATTAATTTACACATTATTTTTTTGGAACTTTATATTATTATGTTTCTTAACTCCATAATAAAAAAATGCTATACGTGTAATTATCATGACATCCTTAATATTATAAAAATAAGAAAATATGCAACAAAATTCTTATTATCATAAAGAATATAACTCATGGGATACAAAACTCTAGAATATTATAAATTTAGAGCAAGGTTGAAACTCTTAAAAAGAACAATAAATTCTTTATGCTTACCATCATTTTTGACATAAACTTTTCGAGCAAATCGATCCCATGTGGCCGTCACCTGTGACTTACTAAATAAAAATATTAATTTACCTAAGATAAATAATAATAACTTATAAAATATTATGTTCTAACATTTAATTAATGTAAATATCCATAATAGAAAATGGCAAACATTACAACTGCCACGATCGATCGTGATACAAAGGCGTAATCGACAACGCCATTATAGACTTCGAGTCTAATTCGAAGTCTGACCTCACAAGCTTATCTATTGATCCAATCTCAACCAATTAGATAAATCCTATCCTATTTGACCTAGGTTATCCTTTATAGAGTCTCAATTTTAATTCAAATAGCACATACAAAAAAATATTATCCAAATGATTCAACATTTTATCTTGAATTAATTTAGACAATTAATTCGACCGACAAATTAACATGAATTATTAAATCTAATTAACTAGAATTTTAGCTAATTTAATAATTTAACATAAGTCACCAATATGTAGGAAAAACATGGCGCATTGTTGCAGGTTTATTATGAGCTAGCAAAGCAGACCTGATAGATATATATAGATCAAGATCTTATATTTATAAAAAATAATATCCTAGATATATATTTTATAATTATCAATTCTAATGCTAGTCCACTAAAATCGTAGAGTTGCACTCATAAACTATATAAAATTACAAAGCCCTAATAAGCTAACCGTCCATGACATATCAAAATGTGCCACATCTTCTTAGGATATTCATGTTGGAATAAAATATGAAAAGGCAGCAAAAGGGAAAGATCGTTGAGAAACAAAAATTTTCTAAAACTTTGTTCATCGGGAATAGCTATATAATTTAGTTAATAATAAAAATCTTTAGGAATTTTTACCAGCCATTTGAAGATCAATCAAGATATCCTAGCTTTCCTCTTTGACACCACAATCTTCCAAGCTAAGCCATCACACCAATGGAAAGACTAATGGGCATCAAACTATAAGAATGGATTTGCCTCACACTTTTCTGAATCTGCTATGTACTCAATGTTAGACATGTATGTCATAAGGAGTAAAAATGTAATGAGTTTTTTGAGACATTTTTATCAATAAAAAATTCATTAATTATTTATATACCAAATCTTGTCCTCTTTACGTTCATATTTGTTGAATGTATGATAAGCAAACAATAGTCTGAGACTGTTGGTCTGAACCTTTAAGAATTGGGCATATGATGGACAGATTATGCGAAAGACACGATTCTTAAGGTGACGGTCTAAATCAAAAGATCCGCAATCGAGGGAATAAATTTGGGCATTTTATTCATGTAAAGATTGTTATGTTGTCTATATCCCTATTGGGAGATGATTTGTCATGACCATCGGAGGTGGACTCCGTGAATAGAAACATTGGTACGTTGTCATAGGTGACGATGTGTTGGATCGGGACATAAAGTGAATTGATTTGGATTAATAATTCTGACTTGGCAAATCGATTCACTTTAGACAATCATTTGTATTGTATCTTAATCCTGAGATGACTAGTGGGCCCGTTGTCTTGACTTGTGTCTTTTGATATACCAAAGGGTGACACCCACATCTTAATAGTGGTATGCATGCCGGTACGTTGGAGACATGACTCTTGATGGTGTAGACCTGTTATTCATAGATATGGAATCCATAGCTCCTCTTTAGGAGTAGTGATATCCTCTTATATGCGTTATCCTATAATTGGAAAACTGAAGCACTCAACCATTTGGATACATAGGTGTGACCGAATGGTATACTGTCTTTGGATGGTAAGTTTTCCGATGGTGAGATAATGGAACGTAAGATAAAAATAATCGAGAAGGTAAGACAGAACTTGTCCTTAAGCCGATTATGGATAATCCTATGAGAAAACGATACACTATAATATGTCATGGAGACTTAGCTATATGGGCTTCGTAATTCTATAGAGTTCGAGAGTGCAACTCCAAGCTTTTAGTGGACTAACGTTGGAGTTGATAATTATGAAATGTATATCTGGGATATTGGGTTTCATAATTATCGAGAGCTTGAGCTATATAGGTCCATTTGGTCCCCTTTGCTAGCTCATAAAATCCTATAACGATGCGGCGTGCTTTTACAATAATTGGTGACTTATGTCGATTTATTAGATTGGTTGAAAATCTAGAAGAATCAAATAATTCATGTCTGTTTGTCAGTTGAATTAATTTTGTGAACAAAATTAATTAAAGATAAACTTGTTGAATTATTGGGGTCAGATAATTCTTGTCTGTTTATCAGTTGATTTAATTTTGGATAAATTAAATCAAGATAAACTTGTTGAATTATTAGGAATCTATTTATTTTCTTAGAGATTATCTAGATAAAGTTGTTTTAATTAGATAACTTCTCTATTGGGTTATTTG
>CAMOHE010041127.1:0-16140 GCA_946598075.1 Artocarpus hirsutus | reverse complement strand
GTGACTAGGCTCTCTTGTGATTGATTTGGGCCCATACCGGGGCTCCATTTATGTAACAAGTCACAAACTTGTTGAATGAGCCCGTTCAATGCTTCCTTGAATCGCTTGGGCTTAGATCTTGTGATTGGACCACTTGAATGGCTTAAGGGATCACAAACATGGCTCCTAACTTGTACAGCTCTACTGCTTGCACCACTATAAGTCTTGATTGATGTGTCCCACATCGGTTAGCAAGAGAGGTCTTGGGTGTTATATATATGGGTTCACAATCCTCCCCTCATGAGCTAGCCTTTGGGGTGAAGTTAGGTGGGTTCATATCATAAATCATAATATCCACAATCAAGGGAATAAAGTTGGGTACTTTATTCATGTAAAGATTATTATGTTGTCCATATCCCTGACAGAAGATGGTTTGTCTTAGCCATCGGAGGTGGACTCCGTGAACAAAAACATTGACACATTGTTATGGGTGACAATGTGTTGGATCGAGACATAAAGTGAATTGATTTGGATTAATAATTTTGTCTCAGCAAATTGATTCACTTTAGACAATCATTTATATTGTATCTTAATCCTGAGATAAATAGTGGGCTTGATGTCTTGACTTTTGTCTTTTGATGTACCAAAGGGTAACATCTACATTTTAATAGTGGTATGCATATCGATACATTGGAGGCATGACTCTTGATAGTGTAGACCCCCTTATTCATAGATATGGAATTTAAGGTAGGATATTCCTATCCCTTTCTTTGGCAGCCCCTTTAAATTGTTTTGGCCAAAGTTTATTTCTTAAATGTTTCCTTTTAAGAATATTTTTGTCTTTATTTTGAAGAATTATATTTTGATATTCTTTCTCATTTTCAAAACCCATACAGTGATATTTTATCAAGTTTCATTCAAGTAAGTGTTTATTGATTCTTGTTAAGATCTTGAGATATGTTTATGAATGATATTTTTATCTATAACTATTATTTTTAAATAACTTATTTTTAATTAATTATCCTACTGAACCTTCCGCTCATGTTTTCCTGTTTTTTAAAAATCCCTCTTCTAGGTTTAAAGAAGGAGGAAGGTATCAGGACCTGACTCTTAGGTTGAAATGGTATTTTCTCTTAGAACTTTGGTGATATGTGCACTACACGACTAGTCTCGATGTCGTCGTTTATATTAAATACATATTCTAATATATTTTCTAAATGATGATTTACAGTGATTTCGCTATTATTATTATAATCTATATTTTATGATACTATTTTCGTCTTTGTGAGTCCCAACACTTGTTTAATACCAAAGACGATGATTTATGATAATTTTCAATGATTTTGTATTGTTAATATTATGATTTACTATTTATCTATCTACCTACCATTGTGGTATGCATCTACGTGATGGTGAATGATAATAAGATCTCGACCCTACCTTTGTGGCATTCACGTGATAGTGACTGCAGATAATATTTATTTACTTTTTACATATATATTATTTATCTTTTTTTCATTTACCTTATTTTTATCTTCTTTACCAAAAATTCACTGACCCCCTCTCCGGGGCATCACAAGACTCCTTGCACACGAGCCCATCCTTGTCCTCCATTTTAGTCGACTTGGATCTTATCCTTATCTACAACATGATAAAACCTAAATAAGCATAAGCTTAGGAAGTACACATTCCTATCACATAACATAAAACACTTCATAAAAATCATCACATAACATCGTAATTGTAATCATAGCTATGCACAAGGTATAGGTTTATATTGAACATATCTTTTGATTTAAAATTCTATATTAAAATGTTATTCATTTTATCTTTAAGAGCCCAAGCATTGCACCATAAACATAAACATAGTTGTACGAGCAGAGTGAGGTTGCTAATCCCAAACCAAATATGTAAGTCCACCTTGTGGGATAATCCAACTAGTAGAACAAACATAAATATGGGGCGTGCAATACTTAATTAAGTGATTTATATAGATACACCTTTAACATTCCTTGTCATTAAAATATCTGTTAAACCTTCTTGTTGCAACAAGAGTTTTAATGAGAGGACAATATGTAAAAACAAACTTAAAAATTATCTTAAAACATATTCTCAAAACTTTTCCATAAACTTTTCTCACATTGCAAGTGAGAATATATTTACTTGACTTGGTTGCTTACTAAACCTTAAATCGACTAACTTTGCCACGGTTCTTGTTATGCTTGCCTTTTGAAGCGTTCATGTCAATTATTCATATAATACATGAAATTAATATTCATGTTCATAATATCGTTTAATACCATATTACATCATCATACATCATTTTTAATGAAACAAAGCATCTTTGACTCATAACATGCACTAAGAGTCAAAAAACATAAAGACAGAAAAATTGACCTTTAATCACTTAAAGAAATTAATCTCAACGTATATGCATTAATAAACTGTAAGAATTATTCTATAACATAGCTAACATAAATAAACATCGCTCAATTTTCCTCTTGAAAATATTAGTCCAAAATACTTTTTTTTCCAATTTTCCAAAACATTCAAGTAAATCTATCAGTCCTAAAAACTGAGTGAGCTTCAAGGATTCATAACTCTACATCTTTTAATTCATATTCAATTAGAGTATGAAAACTTCCAAGAATAAAGTTAACACATAAATATAATGCTCAGATTTTTCTTTATCCATAAAAGTTTCATTTGACAATTACAATAAATCACACAATTAATACTACAAAATTTGCCAACAAAGCCTAACCAAGAAGCAATCCTAATTGAAAATTCTATATCAAATTATTTATGTAGTAAAATAATTTATAAAAATTAATACACATAATAGACACAAAATCATAACATATATAAAATTAAGCTCCAAACAAATTTGGAATAATTCAAAAAACATGTTTGAATTCAAAGTTAACATTAATACCAAACATGCTAAACAGCAAACATGTTTCATTCAAACACTTTTATAAAATCAAATATACATGATATACTTCTAAAATTTTTGTGTAACATGCTAAGAAAAATAATAAATCATGCGAAACACATTTAAAAATATGATTTATTATCTCACGAATTACATAGAGTATATCAAATAGTTATTTATAACCACTGAGTACTTGGTAATCAATGAATTTTATCTTAAAACATAATATAAACATTTAGTTAACATATCAACAATGACTCATAATTTTTTACAGAATCAAAAGATGTTTTTTGTCTAATAAAATGGACTTTACAATACATAAATATAAATCTATCAGCAAATAAAATTTCATGAGCAACATTTGATTGAAAGCTCATAAACTTAAAAATATTTTGAACAAAAATTCATAAAAAAATCTAGACATTTGTTACGTAAATATACACGTCATATCTAAAAATCGCTGTAAAATAGAACATTTGATTTCAAAACATTACCAGTAACTTTACCAAGTAACCGAATGTTAGACATAGTGCCCTAAAGAGTAAAATGTTATAATATGTTTTTGGTGACATTTTATAAAAAAAGAGTTTATTTATTATTATGTACCAAATGTTCTCCTCTTTATGTTCATTTCTGTTGAATATATCATAAGCAAACAAAAGTCTAAGGTTATCAATCTAAACCTTTAAGAATAGTGCATATGATGGACAACTTATGCGAAGACATGAATCTTAAAGTAATGATCTAAATCATAAGATCTACAATTGAGGGAATAAAGTTACGTGCTCTATCCATGCTAAGATTGTTATGTTGTCTACATTTCTAACAAGAGATGGTTGATCTTGATCATTGGAGTGGGACTCCATAAGTGGAAATATTGGTGCATTGTCATAGGTGACGTTTTATTATATCGGGAGATAAAAGTTGAATTAATTTAGTTAATGATTTTGTTTGTTTAACAACTCACTTTAGACAATCATATATATTATGTCTTAATCTTGAAATGAATAATGGGCCTATATTCGAGGAATTGATGAGTGATTCGATCACTCTGGGCGTTCCAGTTGAAACCAATCCAATCAATGTAAAAAAACTGACCAAACAAAAACCTAAGGGGCTCCAACGTAGTGGGAGTATTAGGCATCAACTTGAGAGGTATATGTTCAATGATGAAGCCTACTTGGTTAAACTAGTTGAACATGATAGGGATTCTTACATTTATGCAGAAGTTATGGAGGATATTGATTCAAAGTTCTGGACAGAAGCCTTGAACACTAACATAAAGTCTATGAAGATTAATTGAGTCTGGGAACTTGTGGATCTTCTTGAAGGGGTAAAACCTATAGGAAAGTGGATCTATAAGAGAAAGAGAGGAGCAGATGAGAAAGTTGAAACCTATAAGGCTAGACTAGTAGCTAAAAAATACAAGCAAAAGGAGGGAATTGATTACGAGGAAAATTTTTCTCCCATAGCCATGCTTAAGTCCATCCACATTCCCTTATCCATAACATCTGCTCTTGACTATGAGATTTAACAAATGGATATCAAGACGGCCTTTTTGAATAGCTATCTTGATGAGTCCATATATAGGTGCAGCCATATGGGTTCAAGGCTAAAGGTCAAGAGGGTAAGGTCTGTAAATTGCTAAAGTTAATTTTTAGACTTAAGTAGGCTTTTCATTCTTGGAATATAAGATTTGATCAGGTGATCAATGATATGAACCCACCTAACTCCACCCCAAAAGCTAGCTCGTGAGGGGAGGATTGTGAACCCATATATATAACACCCAAGACCTCTCTTGCTAATCGATGTGGGACACATCATTTTCGACCCCTTTAGACTGCACGTCCTTGTGCAGGGAACCTTTGTACATGCGCCCACCGACCAGTCAAGAGTAGGCTCTGATACCATATGATATAAACCCACCTAACTCCACCCCAAAAGCTAGCTCGTGAGAGGAGGATTGTGAACCCATATATATAACACCCAAGACCTCTCTTGCTAACCGATGTGGGACACATCAATTTAGACCGTCACCTTAAGAATCATGTCTTCCACATAATCTATCCATCATATACCCAATACTTAATGGTTTAGACCGATAGTCTCAAACTATTGTTTACGTAACATAATTCAACAAATATGAATGTAAAGAGGATAAGATTTGGTATATAAATAATAAATAAATTATTTATTAATAAAAATGTTTCCAAAAACATATTACATTTTTCCTCCTTAGAGCATACACGTTTAACAATGTTAAGTTAAACAAATGAGATTTTTTAATCAATTTGACATTGAAACAGCTATCATAAAAACACTTGATACGCTAGAGTCTTAATACCAGGATGTTAGGCACAAGTCCTATGCTCGTTTAGTTTGAATGACCACTTGAGTCATAGTTCATCAATATAGTGTATATCACATCATATATTCATTTTTGGGTTTAATAGGATTAGAACCAATTATGAGCCCATTAAATTAATTGTGAATTAGGTAAGTTAGAACTTAGTTCAAAAATCACAAATTTAGGAAATGTCTAAATTAGTGGATTAAGGTCATATAGATTTAGTGACGATAGATAATTAATTAATTTTTTTGAATTAATTTATTGTCAACTTTGATAAGAACTAATGACAATTAATGAAACATTTTAATGCTATGAGGATTTAATAAAATAATTAATACTTGTAATAGAAATTGTGAATTTTATTATCCTTTGATCGAAGGAAAATACTAATGGGAATAAAGCTTAATTGCCAATGTTTATGCTAAAATCTAATATCATAAAATGAAGTATTCTTATACACTCTAAATGGGTATTTTGTATAGATTTATTTCCATTAGAAAAGAAGGAATGTAAGTAGGAATCTCACTACAGTACAAATAGTTTTCAAATAAAACGTTTTTACATGATTTCTAAAATTAAGAAATACACGTTCAGTGATATGCCCTGCTATAATTCTGTTACGACACATTTATTTAAGATATGATGTATTAGCATCTTGTTAGGTCATGAATGTGTGATGTATGCTGTATTAAAATATACAGTTTACGTAATTTCAGTTAAGCTTGTTTTTAGTATTGGTATATAGTGCTATGTAGTAAATGTCATACTGCGTACATATAATATGACAAATGAAACTAAATAAGATAAGTTAAGAGTGCCGTACCAACCTTTTGACCTATGGTGAGACTTAAGTTTTAAAAGATTATGGTGATTTTGGGACTACAAATCTTAACTCCCCAATGATCGTAATATAATTTATGACCTTGTTGTTAGGAGGGATCTCATGAACCTTGACTTCTTGAAGATCGAGCACAACCAGTATGATCATCGGGGCCCAAACAATAAGATAAGGAAAGGCTTAAATACTTAAGCATAAAACGAGTCAATAAGCAAGCATAAAATGATCATGCATAGTTTTATTAAATGATCTTCAAATTATTTTGCAAGTTGAACTTCCTACTTTTTGAGGGAAAGATCATTTAAGTATGTTCATGCTGTAGGTAAAGAACTTGTAAGCATTACTTGATTTGGCAGTGGCGAGCGGCGGACGAATGTTGGAGATGGGGATAGATAGCACTCACACAAAAATGTAATTTCCGCATTATGTTGTCTTTTACAAATTTTTATATGTGAAAAAAAATTAAGTAGTATTATGTAATGAGCTTTAGAAACTAAGGTTGTAGTCATCCTATCTCAAATTAAAAAAAAAAAAAAAAGAGTTTAAGACTTTCAACAAGAAAAATATATATTGCATTCGAAAGTGCAACAAATACATGCAAATTTTCTAATAAGAAATTATAGTAATAATTAGTTTAAGAAATGTTTTAAAAGTATCATTTTAAATTAAAAAAAAGTATTAAAAAATAATTTTTAGGAAAATTATCACACTAGTTGTAAAAGATTAAGTTTTAATGAGTTATTGTCATATTAGTTTTTAAAAGAATAAGTTTCAAGAAATTATATATGCTTTAAAATTTATTCAAAATAAAAAATTTATGTATATGTTTGAAAAAAATTTTCCACAAATCTAAGCTCCTTATGTCAAAATATATTTAAGTATTAAAATTATGTAGCTAAGCAACAGCTACGTAAGTAAGGTCATTACAGTTGGTATTAGACACGATATCCTGCCATCCTACCTTAAGTCATCACGAGTATGCTATGCCATAGTCCAAGTAAGTTAAATTTAGTTTATGCTAATTAAATTATAATAGCTAATAGCGAGACAATAGCGAGACGATAGACATGCCAGCGCGTACATGGCTGGATGCCGAGCTTAGTTGCTATGACACACCAGATTATAGGAAGCTATATTGGATGCCAACTTCTCAAAAAGGCAAGACAATGACTACAAATGCATGATGGTGTTGACTGAAACTTTAGGACACTCGACTCATAGAGCATGAATTCGGGTGAGGACATATGGTGCAACATTTGGCAATTTGAAAAAGATTTTCTACTAGAAATTTCCTTTATGATAAGCGAGGAATGGAGGAACAAGATCTTCCTTGGAAGGCCACCATCAGTAATACTAACGTCAAGACACTTTCCTTGGAGTGTGTTCGAGCACTTTGTCAAAAAAGGCTTCCCAACCAGGCTCATTAACAAAGGCTGATGTATCCAACTTAGAGACAACATAGAAAAGTAGATAATCGATATATCACCACGAGGTTAGTAATATACCACCTCAAACAACCAAGTAGATCTATGTATGGTATAAGAAATAGAATGTATGTATGAACAAGTAGTAGCTCCCAACAAGAAGAAGTTTATGTTTTGTGACTTGTTGGGGACATGTAAAGTCTCGAAACTAATAACAGATAATGGTATGTAATGATTGTTAAAAAAATGTGTGCGTGTAGCAATTCTAAATGTGAAGGCATGAATGTTATGATTAATGCTTGTTAATAATATTATAAATGCATTACAGTTTAGAAGTACAATGATAGAGCCTATAAGCAACCCGATGAGAACTAGACCCCTTAGGTTATGGTGATAGAAAGAGAGATCCTATAAGATATAAATGTAGATACAGAATCTCAATAAGCATAAGTACATGGATTCTTATAGGGAATCTTGATGCAAATAGATGTCTAAAGGATAAAAGAAGAACTTCCCAGGGGTCACGCATTGCCTATGTGTGGTTAGTTCTAAACTAGTATCTAACCAAATCAAACCTAAAATAATATTTTCAAAGTAACATATCCCCTCCCCAACCTACAATCATGGAGAGTATGTGTTGTAGACCAGTTAAGTACCAACCTACACAGATTAAAATCACCCCAAGCAAAGATTATAAAAGCAGAGGGCAGCTTTTACTAACCAACATGATGAAAGTGATTTTGCAAGGATAACATACAAAAGAATGACACTATATCTTCATTTTTTCCATTCAAGAATTTAGAGAGAAATAGTTTTAGATCGGTTCAATATTTGAATCATTCTAATAGGAATATGTAGCTTAGATATAATAATCAAAATAAGAAAAAACACTAGAAATTCTCAAGAGAAGACACAGTCTGCCATACGACTTAATAATATTTGGTCATCAGTAGGCATAAAACCCAACTTACAAATAAGCAGATCGAGACGATCCACTTAAGGATTCAAATAAAGAACTCATAGATGGAGTACTAGATTTATCCCATTAGAATTATTAAGCTAAAGAAACCACCTCAAATAGGTGTGATCCTCTTTTATCTATGAGGCCTTCATATAGACAAGAGGTATAGTGTAGGTAAAGATAGAGACCTTAGAGTCAAATACCGAACTCTCACTAGTAATCAGATATTGTGAAATATGACATATGGATGATAGAATCCCTACAACCGCCTAAGACATGTTGTTTGAGGAGATTTATAGATAATATAGGAGTGAACTAGTAAAGTTACCACTCAAACCTTTTAAGATAAGGTTAGATATAAAGCCGATAGTCAAAATACATTTAAGTCATTTTAGTTAAGAAAATCATAAGTATGCTTTGACACTTAAGACTAGCGAAACAATGATGTCAGCCTAAGAGCCAATTTTTCTAGGATTGATAGTAAAAGACATCCGAGGTAAGAAAGTTTATGACAAAATAAGAGAGAACGAGTGAACCTTTAATAGAGCATCTATGCAAACCTTTCCTATAATATTATGGGTAGTAAGGATTAGAGAATCAAGGATGTCTAGTCAATATGATCGGCAAGTTAAGAGCAAGATGTCGAGGCTTGGGACATAGCGGCTATTTAAGGACCATTTATATGCCCCTCCCAATGCCAATAAAGGGTACACTAGTGTAGTAGGAAATAAGATACAGGGAGGATGACACATATTGTGTCCATTAATTAGGTAACGTTCTTTAAGTTATCAAGCACGTTGTGACACGTATTGTGTCCACTAATTAGGAAATAATTTAACAAGCAGGTAAGACTTATCGAAATTCCTTCCAGCCTCCATAAGACCAATGAGGTTCGTCATTTGATGAGTTAGAACATGTAGCAACAAAATATTAGTAACCAAACTAGGGTAAAAGTGTTATAGGTAACACTCTAGAATCATTGTGACATATTAGGGCACAAGTTTTACATAAGGGTTTAAGAATAAGGATCAAGCCCATGTTGTTTATCTAAGGGATGGATGAACATGATAGGGGAAATCGATAGATTTTCTCCAAACGAGATTTAGAAATTATCAAACCATTGACCTAAGCACGTAAGTGCATCTACTAGTTATTCCACACCTCCTGTCCATCCATAAAAATAAAGAAAAATGTAGCACAAAGTGTGCCCATTAGACCAAATATATATATAATCCTTAGTATACTCATCCCTCCCTAGCAAGAAGATCTTGTTAATTTCAAAGTTGAACACCAATAGTAAGACTAATGAAACTCGAGAGGTGGACAATAGAATTATCCCTTAAAACCTGATCATCGAAGAATCACAATGCCATATAATCAAAATCCTTGAACTAAGAACATCAGCGGGAGTCTTTACTTCACAATGCCAATGATAGTGCCAAGATAGGATAATAGTAACAAAACTCATTAGCTAGACAATAAGGGAGTCTAAAGACTCGATTAAAATAAGATTCGAATGATATGAAGAGGGTAAAGACACATGGATTATGTCTCATTGAATGAGTTCATAGCTCTAAGCTTAGTTCAAACTCGGCAATGAGAAGGAATAGAAGTAGCTAACTATGTTACAAGACTTTTGAAGCCTAAAAATAGGACCGTTACCAAAATAAGTAAAGGAATCCTAGGACGACATAGGACACTCTAGCGACCTAGAGAAGGAAAGAAATACAGCCCACCATAGATACAGTGTTTACCATATAGAAAGTCAAGGACATATGGAGACATTTTCATAGTAGAAATGGGATCAGTTAAGGAATTCGAAGAGAGATAATTCCATATAAATGGTGAAAAATAGAAAGATAGCCCATGTAGAATTATGCTGTCAAGCATAAAAAATTAGTTAGAGCTTGAATGATATATGATCTTGGAGGAAATAATTACTTGAAGGACTAAAACTACGATCTTAATTAGATATAACATAGACAAGCCTCTAGAAACCCCTTATATATTAAAACAAATAGTGTAGGTTTGCTCTCTCTACGAGAGTATACCCAACCTAGTAGTACGAGGTTTAGTTCTAGAATAGCCATCTAACCATATAAAAGGTCGCTAAAAAAGGTAAAATTTCTTAGCCACTTACTATATGCTACAATAGTATATTTTAGATTCTAGAATAAGTATAAGGAAAAAGAAGTGATGGTATGATTTCTATGTGCTAAATAGACCTTATATATCCCATGATTTAGTATCACCAATAAGCTTTTTGCTAGAAGAAATTTGAACCTCTAACTTACCTTTAAGTATTCGAAGAAGCTAATTAAAGACACACTAGACTCAACTAGAAAATCACCAAAACGACAAGGAAAATCGAATAAACATTATGAAATTTCTCATGATCAGCAAAAAAAGCCACTAAGGTAAAACCTTGAGAAACCCTATGAATATGAAAAAAGGAAAAAATTTCCCATTTTCTAGCACACCCAAACATGAACAAGACACATGCAAAAGAGATATGAAAGGGGAAGCTAAAGATTGTGAACACTTAGAAGTTTAAAGTGAGTAGATAAGCATGTTTTAGACTATCATTATCGCTAGACCCAATACCTTGATGACAAAAATCTATAAGTAAAGTAATAATAAGACTAATTTTGGCCAATCCCCATGTCCCAGATCATGATCTGGATGTAGATATGGAACTTAGGATATGTAGAAGGGTTAGTACAGGTATTGGACCAGGAGAAGGAGGGCCTTAAAAAATAAATAAATGTATTTACATATATATATATACACACACACGCATGCATATATACATGTATAGTAATAAGCCCATATTCCTTATCAAGACACTTTGAGTAGAATCATTAAGAGAAGGAATACCTAAAGGTGTAAGTTACAAAACAATAGGATACCCCTAGTTTGTTACAATTTTTTAGGACAAAATTTTTTTTAAGGTAGGTAGATTGTAATGACCCAAAAATACTAGAAATTAATAAGTGTAATTAATTAAGGATTTTTCCATAACTACACCGTATAGGAAAATATAAGTTCAGAACTTATGAGTTTAGGTTTCGATAAGAATTACGAGAAATATTCACGAGAGAGCATTAAATTAATTACGTTATGTAGAACTCAAGAATTTAAGTTATAGGTTTTCTGGAAAAAAATCCTAAACACTTAACATGGAAATTCAACTTATATTTCCACAATTTTATAATTAGAGTGAATTCGGTAGTATTCAATACCAGTAAGCATCTCAATGATATTTTTAGGAAACTGTTTATGATTAGTAGACCTTTCATCTTAAAGTTAAAGATGAATAGAGTTATCAACAAGGAACCTTAAATTTAATAGATTAGAATTTAAAGTATAAGTGCTGAGTTAAAGGTATACATATAGATACTTTAACACAGTTAAACAAAATTAGTAAGCTATTATTTAATTTGAGGAGCTTATTATTAGTAAAATTAAGAAATTAACATTAGAAGCGCTAAGAACTTAGTCCATTTTAGTAAAGGGTGATCAAATCATAAAATTGTATAATGTAGTTTACATATTTAAATCAAGAATTTTCATAGAAATATCTATATGAATTTTTGTGACTAAAGGATTTATGAAATTAATATAAATATTCCAAAAAATTCTACAGTAACTTTTAAAGTTAAATTTATTAACTTTTATAAATTAATAACTTGGTTGATAAATTCTACCACCACTTAAGGAGGAAGACATTTCAATCCATATGTTATTTAAGAATGTAAATTACAAGAATTTTCAAGTACAATACAGTGTCAGTAGTATACTAGGAAGACACTCTAACGCATAGTATATCCTTAATTGCTAATTAATTTAAAATCGGAGCTATGCGAGTCGCAATTTTAGTAAAAAAAAATGCTACGTGAACTCAGAAAGTGACACTGCCAAAAACTATGTCATTATTGAGTCTAGATACTAAAAAGCCAAGTATGGATTTTTATTAAGCCAAGAATAACTTTCTCGACTCAACTGAGCTAAAATCAGTGCACGATTAAATGTATATCAATACCAGTTCATACTGTGGTTGGCATGTCATTGTATTTGAAGAATAGGAGGTGACCTATCAGATATTAAAATTTTCTGTTAGCTAAGTTAGTCATTACTGATAGTATAAAGAATTATCTACTTAAGAAGAAACTTGCAAAAAGAACAAGGTACAAATCATAACCCTTGAATTAAGGAAGTCTTGTAGGATATGTAATCACAGTTATGACATGAATAGTATAAAAGCATGGGCTAGGTAATGTTTAAGGCATGGAGTGCTTTAAATGCAATCTTTCCTCTTTCTTTCCCTCTTTAGATTGGTGATGCACTTAAGGCCCCTAAGCCAAAGTTTTAACTCATCTAAGTCACTTAGAACATAAATTAAAACATTAGTTAGACGGACCAATTAGATTAGCCTTGATCTATAAATAGGTGAACCATAAAAATGCCTCATTTTGGCCACCATTTCTCTCCAAAACCTCTCCCAAAAACCAACCACTCTAAAGGAGGTTCTCCAAAATTTTCTTCACCATTTTTCTCCTAATTTCTCCTAGTCAAGACCAAATCAAGCTCGAGTCTCACCAAAAAATTTCCCCCTTCTTCTCCACTTTCCAAAAACCAGGCCTACTACAAGTTTTTCCTGAGAAAATTTTCTCCCATTTGCTTTTCCAAGAACCAGTTTTTCTTTACACAAGTCTTCAAAAATTTTCCTTCCATTTCACCCTAAGATCACTCACCAAAGAATAAGAACAAGTAAGGAATAGAGGAAGGAGAAAGTTTGACCTTTCATAGTAAACTTCAAAGGGTAAATTTCAATCATTTTTCTTTTACTTACTTAGACAAACCAAGATTAGATTTTTATGAAAAAGTTGGTGTTTTAGAGTGTTGATAAAGAAAAGAAGGAACTAATGGCTCTAGATCAAATTTAAACTTTTTCTTAAATTTTCTAGGGATAAAGTCTACAACTTCATGAGAGACTTAATGATTGGGTGAGGAAATGATTTGCAATATTTATTTATGTGTTGATTAGTTTAGTTATACATGTATGGGATGTAAAAAGTTAGTACTTGCATGTTAGGATTATGTTTTTTTTTGCAAGTTTTGGTTTGTGAAAAATTTTTTCTCAAACTTTGAATGCATAAACGGAGGCCTTGGAGTAGTTTCAAAAACTTTTATGAGCATGAAACTTTTAGTTTTTAATGTTTTGAACAAAACCCTATGACTAAGCAAAAATATTGTGTTGACTTTAAATAAATTTTCCTAGTAGTTTTTATGAACTGCTTGAATCAGTCTCAAAAATTGCACTAAGGTTGTTTGAAAATTGCCAAAATTAGTTTGTGAAAAACTGCCAAAATAGTTTTAAGGGTGTTGGAATAGTTTTGGTGTTTTCGGGCCATTTCAAATCTGAATTTCATGTTTCACCAAACACGAAAGTTTTACATTTTAATGAGACAAATAACCTTCGCGAAGAAACATTTTTCAAAATTTGCTTCTAAAATATAATTATGGACAGTTTTTCAAAACTATCCAAAAGCTATACAAAAACTATATTTTTTGGTAGAAAATAGTTTTTAAGTTTTGGATCGTTTCTAGACCAAATTGAAATTTTCAACAAGCATAAAAGTTTTAGTTTGCAGCAAAATTAAGAACATTTGTGAAGAAATTTTTATAAAACCTGCTTTAAGATGGACTTTAATTGGGATTTATAAAAAACAGACAAAGCTTTTTAATCGGTCAAAATTTGCAAAGTTTTAACTCGAGAATCAATTATGCCAAAAAAATGGCAACTAGGACTTGAAAACAAGCATGAAAATCAGTAAGACACATATTTAAAACAAGTGATTGTTATGAGGAAAAACCTTTAAAGGAAAAACTGCCTTTTACATATGTTTTCATATTAACTTTCTAAAAATAACAGGAAAGTACCTTCTGGTTCTAGTTTTTATAAACAAAGATAGCATGACTATAAAATCTTATTTTCAACAACTAAGAAATTACGGCACTAAAAAAAAAAATTATATAATCCAAGATTTAGTCGGTTACCGATTTTGGACATTATTTTATAGAGTGCTTTTTATATGAAACTCTAAGTTAAATGGATGAGATTTTATAAAGATAAATTTTAATAGCTTTCAATTTGACATTAAGATAGCTATCATAAAAACTCGATACACTAGAGTCCTAGTGATGAGGGCATCGGTAGCACAAGCAAGAGCACAAGGGAAGAGACATATTTAGATCCAATTCAAGTTCCCATTGGTCCAGTTACGAGAGCTCGTGCGAAGAAATTCAAAGAAATGCTTATTGGGCTGATTCAAGCATCTTGGGTTCAAGCTATCGCATGGAGGCCCATTGAGGGAATTGCATATGACATCCAGACCAACAAATGCGTGATTCAAGTTCTAGAAGGGACCGAATAATCCTATGGCTGCAAATAATCTGGCCACTTGCCATTTCAGTTACTTTCCCAATTTGAGGCGACAAGTGGCGAGAAGAATCAGCTAATTGCCTGATTATTGTCTAGTTTCCTTTTCCTTTACAAAACAGCTAATTGCCTGATTCAAGTTCTGGAGACCCATCTTAAAATTTTTTGTTTGATTCTTGTTATTCATAGTTTAAGGAGCCCAAAATTGAATTCCCTACAAAGACCAAATTTTTTTCTCAAAATTTCGTTCCTTTTCTGCTCAAATTTCCGAAAGCCTAAATTATCATTACTTATTATACTTTTAGCTTCCTTGGTAATCTATTTGTGAATTGTCAAGGAAATTTTGATATTGATTTGACTAGTTCTATAGGAACTGAGTGAGAATTTACGAGTGGAAAAAGGCATGAGAGGCGAGAGTATTAGAGTGGGTAAAAGCCGAAACGTATTGAGCGCAAACACGAGTGAAATTGAGTGAACCATTTCACAAGTGAAACACGTAAGGGAGTGTGGTAAGGTCCTTTGCATTGTTTCTTACTTTGTTTTGCAGAAAAAAAATGTCAAACAACAGCAAGAACACTATTGAGGGTACCTCTGGCGCAACAGATTCAAAAATCCTCATGGAAGCGATGATAGGGGAGATGAGGCGATTGTTGAGAGGAGAGTTAGAACAGCTTCATGGAAGGATAGACAGGATAGAAAATGCACGTGTGGAATAGCCGCAACATGTTCCTCATGCACGTAGGTGGGAAAGGGTTCCGGTTAGAGGAGAGGTTAATGACTACTATGGGGAAGAGTTTGATGAAGGAGAAGATTCAGCGGGTAGTCACCGGAGATTTGGACGGGATAGAGGAGTTAGGAACTGGGAAGATGATAGTTTGAGAGGCATAAAATTAAAGATACCAACATTTCAAGGCAAATCAGATCCTGAAGCGTACCTAGAATGGGAGAAGAAAATAGAGTTCGTCTTCGACTGCCACAACTATTCTGAGGCGAAGAAGGTAAAACTGGCTGTAATTGAATTTTCTAATTATGCTATTACCTGGTGGGATCAACTTGTCATAAATAGGAGACGAAATAGAGAGCGACCTATTGAGTCATGGGGAGAGATGAAGACCGTGATGAGGAAGCGATTTGTACCAGCTTACTACTACCGGGAATTGTACAACAAACTACAAAATCTTAAGCAAGGCAACCAGAGTGTGGAGGAGTAC
>CAMOHE010041126.1:0-28378 GCA_946598075.1 Artocarpus hirsutus | reverse complement strand
ATTGGAAAACTTACCATCCAAAGACAGTATATCATTCGATTACACCTATGTATCCAAACGGTTGAGCGCTCCAGTTTTTCAATTACAGGATAACACATATAAGAGGATATCACTACTCCTAAAGAGGAGCTATGGATTCCATATCTATGAATAACAGGTCTACGTCATCAAGAGTCATGCCTCCAACGTACCGGCATGCATACCACTATTGAGATGTGGGTGTCACCCCTTGGCACATCAAAAGACACAAGTCAAGACAACGGGCCCACTATTCATCTCAGGATTAAGATGCAATACAAATGATTGTCTAAAGTGAATCGATTTGCCAAGACAGAATTATTAATCCAAATCAATTCACTTTATGTCCGGATCCAACACATCGTCACCTATGACAATGTGCCAATGTTTCTATTCACGGAGTCCACCTCCGATGGTCAAGACAAACCATCTCCCAATAGGGATATAGACAACATAACAATCTTTACATGAATAAAGCGCCCAACTTTATTCCCTCGATTGCGGATCTTATGATTTAGAGCATCACCTTAAGAATCGTGTCTTCTACATAATCTGTCCATCATATGCCCAATTCTTAAAGGTTTCGACCGGCAGTCTTAGACTATTGTTTGCTTATCATACATTCAACAAATATGAACGTAAAGAGGACAAGATTTGGAATATGAATAATAAATGAATTCTTTATTGATAAAAATGTCTTCAAAAACTCATTACATTTTTACTCATTAGGGCATACATGTCTAACACTATATGTGGATGACATATTACTTGCAACTAATGATAAGGGTTTGCTATATGAGGTGAAGCAATTTCTCTCAAAGAACTTTGAAATGTAGGATATGGGAGTGGCATTAAGATCCATAGGGATAGATCTCGAGGCATTTTGGGTTTGTCTCAAGAGACCTATATCAACAAGGTTCTAGAAAGGTTTTGGATGAAGGATTGTTCAACAAGTGTTGTACCCATTGTGAAGGGTGATAGGTTCAATTTGAACCAGTGCCTGAAAAATGAGCTCGAACGAGAACAAATGAAAAACATTCCATATGCTTCAGCTGTTAGAAGCCTAATGTATGCTCAGGTCTGTATAAGACTTGACATTGCATTTGCTGTGGGAATGTTGGGCAGATATCAGAGTAACCTAGGTGTTGAACACTGGAGAGCTGTAAAGAAGGTGATGAGATACCTTCAAGGGACTAAAGATTACATGTTCATGTATAGACAAACTGATAATCTAGAGGTGGTTGGATACTCTGATGTAGACTTCACTGGCTGTGATGATTCGAGAAAATCAACATCTGATTATGTTTTTCATGTTTACCGGTGGAGCTGTATCTTAGAGGAGTGCGAAGCAGACTTTGACTGCTACCTCTACTATGGAGGCTGAGTTCATTTCTTGTTTTGAAACTACTTCACATGATGTATGGTTGAAGAGTTTTATATCTGGGCTTAGAATTGTGGATTCTATTTCTAGGCCATTGAGATTGTACTGTCACAATTCAGCTGCTGTATTTATGGCCAAGAATAACAAGAGCGATAGTCGAAGTAAACACATCGACAATAAGTGCTTGGCTATAAGAGAACGTGTTAAAGAAAAGAAAGTGGTCATTGAACATGTTAGCACTGAGTTGATGATTGTCGATCCTTTAACTAAAGGCATGCCACCAAAGATTTTTAAGGATCATATAGTACGAATGGGACTTGGTTCCTTGATGTAAATTTCATTGTGTGTACATTTGGTTATTTTTATGAAACTCTTATTCAGTTGTGATGTTTTCTCATATTCAGTTGTGTACATATTCAGTTATTTTAAGAAAAATCAATTAAGTTCCTAGAATAAACAGAGGGTTTATTTATTAAGTTACATTACCATTTACGAGTTAGTATTAAGGGATGTAATGTATTGTAATACATGGAAGATAATACTCATTATAAGATGATCTATCGCTATGATTTATATGTTTATTCCTTAAGTTTGAGAATGGTTGAATTTGGTTATTTAGGAAATATATGTGGACCGAGTGGGAGAATGCTATTTTTAATTAATTTATTATAATTTATTTGGTTTTTTAAATGATAATAAATAAATAAAAATAAATTTAAGTGGTCCAACATACGTATATTTTCTAAAGGGTGTCAACTAAAAGGTTATCTCTAAACTGATATAACGCTTCAGAAAGAAGGCCTTGTTTCAGAGATACTTCTTGATGGTAACACAATCTGAAGGTATGTGTCTATAAATATCACATAAGAGAGGGTCCCTATGCTTGTGCAATTTATTTTAGAAATACACCATTTCTCTAAAATTACAAAAGGTTTAGAAGAGTCTCTTCTTTTACAAAAATTTTTTTCAAGAATTCTTGCAGAGATATTCTCCATTCATTCTTCAGATTATCAATGGCTGGAGGTTAGATTTTTCCTTTCCTTCCGCATTTAGATGGTTTTCATGCAATTTAGTTTATGCATATATGAAAATTATAACTCTGTATAAATGTAAATTTCTAACAGATCGATTTAGTAAGATGGCACACTATGTTGCTTGCAAAAGAATTGGCGATGCAAGCTCTATGGTAGGTCTGTTTTTCAAAGAAATTGTTCGTCTCCATAGGATTCCCTTTTCTTTGACTTTAGATCGTGATGTTCGTTTTGTCAATCACTTTTGAAAAGAGATGTGGAAGCATTTTGACACCTCCCTTTAGTTTACCCTTAAATTGATGGCCAAATTGAAGCAATGAACTAGTCTCTTAGGGACATGTTTCGAAGTCTTGTTAGTGATTATCCAAAGCAATGGGACTTGTGCCTTACTCAAGCCGAGTTTGCTTTTATTCATATGACCAATCGATCCATTGGAAAAGCTCCTTTTTCTATTGTTTACATCAAGCTTCGCTATTATACTTTTGACTTCCTACAACTTCCTCGCTCCTGAAGCAAGACATGCTGACTAGGCCAAGCAGATTTTTAAGACCCTCCAAGCTGTCAAGAAGTAACTTCTAGCCTCCATTGGTAAGTACAAGCAGGCGGCTAACCTCTACCAGCGTCAACAACTATCCCAAGAGGGCAATTCAGTGGTCAACTTACGGAAGTCTCGCTTTCTAGTTGGCACGTACGACAAGCTACACCCTAAGAAATTTGGTTCCTACCGTGTAGTGAAGAGTATAAATGACGATGCCTATGTCATCGATCTTTCTGTGGACTTCCATAGTTCTTCCACATTCAACGTCTTTGACTTGTTCCCTTACCACCCACCATATGCTGCTGCTACTGCTATGTCAGTTGCTGCTACCCATACTTGTTATGATTCCTCCATGTTCAAAAGATTAGCGAATTGATGAAAACAACAAAAAAGAGACGAGAAAATAAGAAAGCTTAACACACTAGGAATGAGCTTTACATTGATTTTATAATACTGAACAAAACAATCTTCTCAAGCTTATTTGTCACCCCTTGAGATGATCTCTAAGTTCTTTCCCAATGCAAAGAAAATTCCCCCTGCCTCTCTTGCTTTCTTTTCTAACCGAATTAACAAAAGTATTAATTCTCTTCTTATATCTAAAACTAACTAAAACAGAAAGAAAGAAAATCTTAATCCTGTGCATGCGTGTCCACCAAACTCTACTTTGCTAGATTACTAAGCTTATTCCACATCACCAGTCCAAATAACAACCATTTAACTAACAAATTCTCCACCTGGTTGTTGATTTGGACTTTGCAGCACCTTGACAAATCTCATTTAGTTTCACCTATGTTCAAAAGTTCTAAACAATGCTTGAACTTTGGTGACAACAGAGCTCCTGTAATCATATCAGCAAGATTCTCTTTGGTTGAAATCTTCTCTAATTCAAGTTCTCCTAAGGCAATGATTTCTCTTATGAAATAGAGCCTCACATCAATGTGTTTTGTCATCTCATCTCATGACACACATGATTCTTTGCCAAATGTATTGCACTCTAGCTATCACAGTAGACCTTAGCTGTCACCTATGAAACTCCCAACTTAGCTGTAATTCCCTTTAACCACTTAGCCTCCTTCATGGCTTCTGTCAATGCCATGAATTTAGCCTCAGTAGTTGAAAGTGAAACCACATGTTGAAGATTAGCTTTCCAGCTAATAGCTTTTCCACACACCATAAACACATAACCTATAAGAAACCTTTTATTATCAACGCAGCTTGCATAATCCGAGTCTGCATACCCCTTTACTATTCCTTGATCACACACGTCCTTGCTAAACACCAAACCAACTCCAGTTGATCCTTTAAGATATCTAAACACCCATTTCACTGCTTCCCAGTGCGGTTTACCAGGGTTTGCCATATATGTATTTACTATACTCATTGCATACGCAAGATCGGGACGAGTATAAATCATTGCATACATGATGCTTCCCAAGGGACTAACATATGGCACCTTTGCCATGTAAGCAGCTTCCTCTTCATCACTAGGAGAATCTACTTGTGGCAACCTAACATGCTGCCCCAGTGAAGTTGACATTGGCTAACAGGACTCCATGCTAAACTTTTTCAAAAGTTTCTATAAATAAGCCTTCTAAGTGATGAACAAAGTTTCCAGCCTGCCTGTTTCTAACTATCTCTATCCCTAGAATCCTTCTAGCAGGTCCGATATCTTTAGTTTCAAATTCTTCTCTTAGCTACTGCTTTACTTTCTAAATCTCCACAATGCTTTTACAAGCTAAGAGCATGTCATCCACATATAAGAGGAAATATACCATATCTCCACCTGCTCCTTGTTTGGTGTATGCACAGTTATCAGATTCACACTTCTCAAATCCTTTTTAAAACATAAATGAATCAAAACGTTTATGCCACTGCCTAGGGGATTGCTTTAAGCCATATAAAGACTTTTTTAATAAGCAAACCAAATCTTCCTTACCCTTTTCATGAAAGCCTTCAAGTTGAGCCATGTAAACTTCCTCCTCAAGTTCTCCATGCTGGAAGGCTGTTTTGACATCCAATTGTTCCAATTCCAGATTCCCATTTGCAACAAGTGACAAGAGCAATCTAATTGAGCTGTGTTTAACCACTGGTGAGAACACATCAGTATAATCAATTCCCTCTCTCTTTGAGAATCCTTTTGCCACCAAAATGGCTTTAAACCGAGCTTTTTCCACCCTAGGTATTTCTTCTTTGAGCTTGTACACCCACTTACAGCCTACTACCTTCTGCCCTTGAGGTTTCTTCACCAAAATCCATGTTTGATTCTTGTGGAGTGACCTGATCTCATCTTCGATGGCTGCTAACCATTCATTATGAAACTTGCTTCCCAAGGCCTGTTTGTAAGTTCTGGGCTCTAGATCTTCAATTTCTGTTGCTGTAGTTAAGGCAAGGGCTATTAATTCCGCATAGCCAAACCTCTTTGGTGCTTTTATTTGTCTTCTTTGTCTATCTCTAGCAAGGGAATAATCTTGTCGCTGAGATATTCCCTCTGACCATTGTTGCTGGTTAGTCTCTTCTTGATGCTCATGTTCATCAATATCTGATAAGATTTCTTCTAAGGTCTCTACCTCAATGTGTAGCTCTTCATTATTGTGTCTTAGTGAGTTATGATCTGTCAGTTGCACTGGTCCAACTGTATTGGAGTAGTACATTTCATCCTTTTTAAAGGTCACATCCCTGCTGTTGAAGGCTTTTGGATGGCCCTTTTGTACACACCACAGCCTATATCCCTTAACTCCTTTAGGATAACCTAGAAATATACATTTTAGTGCTGTAGGCTCTAACGTCCCCTAATTCACATGTGCAAAGGCCACACGTTTAAGGACCTTTAAATTGGTCAAATTTGGTGGATGACCAAACCACTTCTCCTCTAGAGTCTTCAAACCAATGGGGACTGAGGGACTCCTATTAATCAAATAGGCAGTGTACATAACTGCTTCAGCCCAAAAGGTTTTGGGGAGATTTGCATTTGATAGCAAGCATCTAACCCTCTCTAAAATGGTCTTGTTCATTCTCTCAGCAAGACCATTTTGTTGAGGCATTTTTCTTACTGTAGGATGCCTTGCTACCCCTTGTTCCTTGCAAAATTGGTTAAACTCATCCCCATAGAACTCCAGCCCATTGTCAGCCCTTAATTTCTTAAGTTTCCTACCTGTCTGAGTTTCCATTAGCAACTTCCACTCTCTAAATTGCTTTAGTGCATCATTTTTATTCTTTAAGATGAACACCCACAGTTTTCTTGAATAGTCATCAATTATAGACAAAAAAATACCTTGCTCTTGAGTGAGATGGAATTGTAGATGCCCCCCACAGGTCAAAATGCACATAATCCAAGAATGCCTTGGTCGTGTGGATTTCCTTTGGGAACTTAACACTTTTTACCTTCCCACAGATGTAATGCTCATAGAAATCAAGATCTATTATCCTATCCTTACCAAGCAAACCTTGTCTTCCTAGTTCCTTTAATCCAAGTTCATTGATGTGTGCTAATCTCCTGTGCCACAATTGAGCTTTTGTCAAACCTGCTTCCAAGATTGATGCCTTTCCACCAGCCACTATTTTCCCTTGAAGAATATAGAGCCCATTCCTGAGTGATCCTCTCATAACAACTAAGGATCCTTTAATTACTTTGAGGACTCCTCTTTCACCCTTGAAACAGTATCCCTCGTTATCTAGCACCTCCAAAGAAATCAAATATCTTTTGAGAGTTGGAACATGTCTAACATCCTTCAGCAACCTTTTTGACCCCACCAGCCAATTTTGGCATAATTGAGCCTATCCCCATCACTTTAAAGGGTTTGTTATCGTCCAACGACACCTGACCTCCATTGAATTGTCTATAGACTTGAAACCATGCCTTATTGGGACATCGGTGGTAAGATCAGCCTGAGTCTATAACCCACTCAGTGTCTATATTTTTTCCAATAACACAAGAGATGTAAGTTATGACTTGCATTCAATAACCAGTCCTGAGTTGAGCTCTCAGAAACATATAGCAATTCTAAACTTTCATACCCGTTAGAGGCTATATCGGCATTCCTTGACTCCTTGACTTTTTCTTGTTGCTGTTTTCTTCTCTTAGGACATTCTTTCTTCAAATGACCCTCCTTATGGTTAAAAAAGTACTTACTTACACTTGGATCTTGATTTGGATCTCGATTTGTTCTTCCATTTAAAGTCACGCTTCTCTGGCCTTCCTCTCACATTAAGTCCTTCTGCCATACTATCCTCTCTTACATCAACCCTCTTCTTGAGCTCCTTAGAGAATAATGCTGATTGAACCTCTTCAAGAGTCAAGGTGTCTCTGCCATAAATAAAAGTGTCTAAATGATTCTCAAAGTCACTAGGTAAAGATCTCAGTAAAAGCAAAGCTTGATCCTCATCTTCTATCTTGATCTCAATATTTTCAAGATCAAGGATGATCATGTTAAAATCATCAAGATGATCGTCCAAGGACTTTCCAGAAGCCATCTTAAAGGTATGCAGGCATTGTTTTAGATATAGGCTATTGGCCAAGGACTTGGTCATGTAAAGGTTTTCTTTAACCAAACAGCCTCCGTCGATTTTTCCTTGGAGACTTCTCGTTAGACCTTATCACTCAAGTTAAGAATCAAGAGACTGTGAGCCTTGTCAAGGATGTCTTTCTTCTCCTTTTTAGAGAGTGTACTCGACAGATTCTTTTCTCCACCTAAAGCCTCCTCAAGACCCTATTGAATGAGTAATGCTCGCATCTTCAATTGCTAGAGAGCAAAATCGTTCTTGCCTATAAATTTTTCAATCTCGAACTTGGACATTCCCATCTTCAATCTTTGCTCCAGCTCTGATACTAGATTGTTACGATTCCTCCATGTTCGAAAGATCAGCGAATTGATGAAAACAACAAGAAACAAATGAGAAAATAAGAAAGCTTAACACACAAGGAATGAGTTTATATTGATTTTGTAATACCAAACAAAACAATATTCTCAAGCTTACTTGTCACCCTTGAGATGATCTCTCAGTTCTTTCCCAATACAAAGAAATTCCCCCCTGCATCTCTCGCTTTCTTTTCTAACTGAATTAACAAAAGTATTAGTTCTCTTCTTATATCTAAAACTAATTAAAACAGAAAGAAAGAAAATCTTGATCCTATGCATGCGTGTCCACCAGACTCTACTTTGCTAGATTACTGAGCTTATTCCACGTCACCTTACCAAATAACAACCATTTAACTAACAATACTGTTACAGATTCATGGTCGAATCCCGCTCAAGAGGGAGGCAACTAATGCATAATTGTCATCGTTTGTGGGATGGTATTATATTATTGTCGTTTCCTTCGTATTAGTATTGCCTTTTCGTTTAAGTTCTAAAATTGTCGTTTTATTGTAAGTAAGGTTTAAGACTCTTGTCACTGATTGTACTAATAAGACTAGGTCATTGTACGAACGTTACTATTTGGCTTTTACTTCTCTGAAGCTTTCAGAGCTTTCAAAGCTTCTTTAATGTAATCATAGCGAGAATTAATATCAGCTTGCCAATTTCTCTTTTATTTCCAGTATTGACTCCTTCTATTTAGAATTTTACGTCACAAATAAACCAAACATGTCAAGGGAAAAAAAAAATGAAAACAAAGATATAGAAAGAAGAGAGAAAAAGATATCCGCAAATAGGGAGAAGAGGGAAAAAAAATGAAAACGAAGATGAAGAAAGAAGAAGAAAAAAGATATCCGCAAAGAGGGAGAAGAGGGAGAGAGAAGGAAAAAAAGAGTTAGAGAAAAATTGAAATAAAATGCTTTATCATTTTTTTAATATTTAACTATAATTTTAATGATATTCCCTAAAAAAACAATACCATGTCAGCAAATTCATTAGGATTGACCGAATTGGATGGAAGGAGAATTTTGAATAGTTTTCTATGAATCAGAGGTGCTGTGAATGGATTTGAAAAATTGAGGGGAAGGTGCAACTTGAATCATGGTACAGAGTTTAAAGATTTATAAGAATAATGAGTTTTAATTATAACAAGTACAATGCAAAAACTAAAACACAAGCAATTTACATACTATAACAAAAATCTCCCTTTTCTTTTAATTAAAATGCTAAAATCTACTTCATATTTTCAAAAATGTTGAGATTATTCCTTGTATTTTTATTAATATGACAAAATCCACTTTTTTTTCACTCACACAAAGTCCACCCCATTCAAAATGTAGCCGGGGGATTGAGGCTTCCTTGGTTTAGCAACTAGGGTGGTGGGATGTGTGCGTATTTCAGTAGGTGGCGATGGTGGCACGTGGTTATCTGGGTTGGTGAGGATGTGCGTCTTCGGTGGCTCTGTCATCAACAGTTCTGTTTTGTTCTCTTGGCTTCGATGGTCGGATGCCTGGTTTGTCATCGGTGGATGGTGTAGAGTACTAGGTGTAATCTGGGTTTTGTCCAAGATTTTTAAGTTAAATAACAATGACGTTTCTTCTGTCGAGGAAGTGTTGTTTTTGGTTTTTCTGTTCTTGTGTTTGTGTTGTAACAAGAGAAGTAATTTCCCGCTTTTTGATTTAGTCCTTGTGTTTAATCCACTTTTGGTGTTTCATAGCGGTATTATTGGTGGCCTTATTATTATAGGTTTTTTGGTATCATCGATTCAAATCTTTTATCAATTGTAGTAGAGTTCTTCGAAGACTCTTTTGTGTGATCGATTACTAATGTGTCCTCTCGTTTTTTGTTTGTTAGAATTTGTTGCATGTGCTAACCCTAGAGCGTTTTATTGGAAATAACTAATGTGCCCTCTCGTTTTCCCTTTGGCCATAATAAAGTCTCTTTTTAATTTAAGGTTATTTGAGTCAAAATTAGTGTGTTTATTTTTTTATTGTAAAATACATCTTCCTTTGCTCCAAAAAAAATCAACCCTTTATGAAAGGGAATATATGTTTGGTTTTAATCTTACATTGTCCGGTATCGAAAAATTAATGAGTAAATTGGTGCACACATTAACTCAGAAACTAATTGCAATTAGGAACTTGACACAAGGTTCCAGTTGTTTCACGAAAACAAAAGTAGAAAGTTAGAAACTATCTAATCGTGTCTTATGTCGCAAATAATTAGTCAAAATAGCATAACGTTAATAAATTTGTCAAGGTATAAATTCAATCGCTTTTGATCTCCTAAAAAAAAAACTATAATAAAAAAACTTATGAATGTGCTTTTGTCGAAAGATTATCATGAGGCGGAAAATGATTTAATATGGTAAAAATAAGAATTATTAACACTAACGACTCTTAAATTACAGGGTTTCTTTTATTTTGCTTCGTGAATTTTAAAAATCACTACTTTATCCATTGAACTTTTAAAATTGTATACTTTCTTTCATAAACTTTAAAATAAACCACTTTGTCCTCTATACTTTTAAAACTTCTCATTTTGTCCTTAAACCTCCGATTTTTCATTCAAATAGACAGAATTAAGCCAGTGTGATTTGCACATAGGTTAACTGTGATGGCAAAAATAAAATTTTATCATTACCATGTGCAAAATTATATAGGCTTAATTTCGTTTATTTGAATAGAAAATCAGAGATTTAAAGAGTAAAGTGAGGAACTTTCAAAGTTCAAGAGACAAAGTGATGATTATTAAAGTTCAAGAGAGCAAAATGAAAAGTTATGAAAGTTTAGGGAGCAAAGTAATTATTTTTATGGCTTATAAGGCAAAGTAAAAGAAACCCCAAAGTTTAAAAACCATCGGTGTTAATAACCCTAGAAATAATTTTATATCCAATGCACCTTTTTTCGTTTAAACTTACTCAAGCCTTTCCTAAGAATATTAGTTGGATGATTCTAAACAAAAATTAAACAATTTCTGGGAAGTTGCTTTTAAATGAAAACAGCATATAGTTGATATTGTTATTGACGCGTAATTTTCCTTTACAGATGCCTCGCCTTTGCCCTAGACGTCAAAATCACATTAAATATATATAAATTTTCAGCTAACCCTTAATTGGTATTTTGACTGATAGAATTTCCCAAAACCAGTTTTCCAAGGAGAAGAAACTAGACGACGACCCTGCATGGAAGAAGAGAACGAAAAAGAACAAGGAGTGTATAGTGTCAAGAAAATCATCGTGGAAATTGCCTCAATTTTCATGTGCAGAAGAATCCGACGTCTTGGCAGGAATCTAGTGCAGTATCTGCCAAATAAGCACACTTGTGAACTCTTTGCATTTATTATATATATATAAACACACATATGTGTGTGTGTTTGCATATGAGGATGGCAATTTTATTCGTTGGGGTGTCGCCCAGGGGTGGCCCGCACCGAATGGGGGCAGATTTTCTCCGCTTTAAGCAGTTTCGGAGTCAGGGCAGGTTTTTGTTTAATATAGACTAACCGGGCTCGGGTGGGGATGGTATTGTATTCCCCGCCCCCAACCCACCCGATATACTTGTACATATTTAGTTTTTAAAAATATATAATACATATAAATGTATATTTAATATGCTTGGTTTTTTTTTTTTTTTTTGTATTTTTAGTTGACATATGTTGCTAGATGCTTTATTTATATTGTTCAAATTTTATTTTTGTCTCATATTTAAAAAACCAAAACAAAAAAAAAAATTGTTTTAGAGTTACATGTACTGGGGCACTATCCCCGCCTCGTTATCCTACCAGGAAATTCTTGCACCGCCCTGCCCTACCTTAAACAGTTTATGGGAGAAGATAGTAGTACAAATGAGGATCAAGGTCGGGGATGGTATTGCCAAACTCAGACCAAACCCATCCTGTTTACATTCTTATATGTATATTAAAAGAAAAAAATGCTATTTTTTCAGTCGTAGATAAGAAAGTTGGTTGGGGCACTTTTGGAATAGAATGTTCAAAAAGAAATGAAATAAAATTATCCAAATATCCACAGCCTTCGACACTTGAAACTGATTGATCACCATGTCCAAAGAAAAACACTAGGCTGTGCTATCAAGAGGCTTGGCTGCCAAAGGCATCTATCTACTAGATTTTTTAGATTCAACGTCGGCTATGCTCTAACCTCGGATTGTTGGTGAAGAATATTATAAAAAGGCACAAAGAGTTAAGCAAACATTGTTGGAATATAGTTTATTAACCATGTTAAGTGGTCATTTTGAGGCTTAATTATGTGTGGGTCCTACTTAGTTTTTGTAGAACATCAAAGTGGGTTCAACCTCTCCTCTGTGAGCTCTTTGAAATGGTGTATTATATGCACAAAATGAAACAATGGGTGAATGAAATTTTGATGCCCAATATATGCAATTTGATAAGCCCCATTAAAAGGATTAGTTCAGAGGAATTACAGAAGGTCGTAACCCTTGAAATTAAACTTGAGTTATACCCAACTTTATTGCAGGTTAATAATCTACATTATGGGCAAGTTAATGGCTGCGTAAATGGTAGATTAAGGCCTTTACATTCTTAAGTTACAAACCTCCCTTGTATGACTATAAATTAGCCTTCATTTTAAGTCTTCCGCACTCAGAAAATACTCAAACTTTTGCTCATATTTCTCTAGTGCTAGGCTTCAATGTGATAATTTTTATGTTCATTTCAGGTTTGCTCGAGTAGCGACGAGAGGCATAGTAATTATTAGTTTGGCATTGTGTCTTAGGTAATAGATACTATCGAATCCTCTAGCACTGAGGTAAGGGGCGAATCTATTTTAAGGAAATCATGTGGAACACAAGCTTCGTCTTTTCTTCATCCTAAATCTTTTTTTTTATATATATTGTTGTTGTGCCTTTGCGCATAATTTTCAATATAAATATCATTTTTGTTCATATATTTTATATTATGCTACTCACAGACTTTACAAGGTTACAAAGAGCTTTAGGACAATCAAGGATCTTATTTTTTATATTCCTCAATCGTATTTCTCTCTTGTTTTTTATTCTATAATGCATTTTATTTGATTTATTTCAGTCCCTCTCATTATGTGATTTCTTCTAAAAAGAACAGAAAAAAGAAGAGAACAAGGTAGGTCTTCTATGAATAAATTGATTGAAATGCATGCTAGATGTTCAATTTCATAAAAACTGCGCGTCCATTTGTATGTATCTTCTCAAGCAGAACGTCCAACCTCTTACGTGGGGCGAGTTTTCATTGGATGAAGTCTCAATCATGAGTGAGACAGAGAAGAGTGGAATTTCATGTGTAGGGGTGAAACCAAGATATCTATAAAGGAACACCAAAAGGGAAGTTAACTCTTTTGAGTCCCTACCGATGTTGAGTGAAAATTACATTTTAATTTTAATTGTACGAATTTATTATAGACTGTACCAAAATCCCTTTTTAAATTTGTAAAAAGATATCCATTTTTTAGATTTTGTAGTATGTGGCAAATTCATAAACTTAAGGTTGTAAATAACATAATTATTTTAGATAGTTAGTAAATATAAAATTCTTGAAAATTTAAATTTATTTTATTTCATGCTTCTTTAAAAAAAAAAAAATTTGCTTCATTGGTCTTTTTATTTCATTTTTTTTCATCTCTTCTCTATTTTTTTTCTTCACTTTTGTCTATGCCTGCCTCTCCCCTTTTCTCTGTCTCTCTCTCCTATCTACATCTCATGGCAGTGGTCATCCAATTCTATTAGGTACGGCTCTAATGTAATTTTATTGGGTAAATTATTAATTTGTGAGCTTAGGATAGAATTAAAATTATGGCTCATTAAGAGTCTATAAATAAGTCTTTGGTGTAGGTTTTATGTGGTTAGAGTAGAGTAAGGAAAGTGTGCCACCCTTTTGAGAGAAAGTGAGAAAAAATGAGAAGAGAGATAGGCACATATAGGAGGCTTTGGGTAGAGAGAGATTGAGAAAGAAAATTTAGTATGTAATCTTGAAGTTATTGGTCAATTTCTTTTTCCAATCGTAGACATAAGCAATTCTACCTAACCATGTAAATTTGTATTCTTGAGGTCGTTAGGTATTATTTTTGAAATATGTGAAAATGTTTTTATTTTAAAAAATGAGAATTTTTTAAGTATTGTGTTGAGAGTGTTTTTAAAATTTTTGCTTTGAAAAGCATGCGAAAACATTTTCAAAAATTTTGAAAACATAACCAAACAAGGCCTTTGTTTCTTTTATTTTTTATTTTTTGTTTTAGTTTATTTTTCTATTGACTGGGTATGGTGCTGTTTTTTCTTAACAAGTAGTACAGAGCTGTGGATGAAGATCTGCAAAAGGAAAAAAAAAGGATCAAGATGATGTCTAGAATAAAGTTTAAACAAATTGAGCGCTTTGATAGAAGAAATAATTTGTAAGCTTACTATAAAGTTTTAAGCTTTAGCATATAGAAATTCATAAGTTGAAATATTTATGAAAAATATTAAGAAAGAAGGTCTAAGTCTTGATTCTGTCACAATTGAATGCTTAGGACCTAAAAGATAGTGAGTTGAAAGAGCTTCAACCACCTTGACCAAGGCTTAAATAATCATCAAGAGAAAATTACATGTTATACTACACTTTTAAAATTATGTTTATTTATATCATATTTAAAAAAGTTTGTCGTATTATCATTCATATTACGTGTTAAGTTATGCGCCACACATGAATATGTGTGACATTTATAAAAAGTAAATTTTAAAGAATGACTTTTACAAAAATTTCCAAATATTCAAAGACTTAGTTTGTACCCAAAAAAAAAAAAAAAAGAGAGGGAAAAAATTACGTGTTATGCCACATTTTTAGAAGTTGTATTTATTTATACCACTTAAAACAAGTTATGTTATACTATTATTCATATTTTGTTAAATGATGCTAAAAAAACATGTGGCATTCATAAAAGATATATTTATATTATATGCCACTTATTTTACAATTGGATTAATTTATGCCATGTGTTTAAAAACTATTTAAAAATATGCTATGGTGGCATAAGTAATATTTTATATACTGACCAAAATACTCATAAACTACACATAGTTTTTTTTTTTTATTTCTTTTGCTTTCTCTCTTTGGATATTGGCCGATATGTTAAGGGTATATTTGAGTATTTCTAATATAAGTGATGACGTGGCTGTGGCATTCTCTGCAAATATTTTTTTATGGCATAAATCGATCCAAGCTTAAAAGTTGTGGTATTTTTATAAAGAGCCTTTTCATAAAAAGCAAATCTTAAAAAATAAAATTTATGAAAATACCCTGGTATGTTTCCATCAAGTTACTTAAAGAATACATATAAGATTTAAAAAATAATAAACGTTAAATACTTTTGAAGAAACCATTCAAAAAAAAAATACTTTTGAAAGTTTTTAAGTACAACAATTAGGGAAGAATAGTATTTGTTACAGTTATATTTGAGGAAAGAACACCATGTGAGAAAATGTACAAATAATGAAGTACTTGAAAAAACTATTTGAAAAGGCAAATTAAAGAACAAAATATTTTCAATATAATTTAATAGAAACATTCAACAAACAAGATTTTTTGGGAAAAAAATAAATACCGATTACTAAGAAAGCAAGGAAGCTTTGTACATTACGTCAAAAACAAAAGAAGTTTTATATATACTAATCTTTTCAATGTACTGGATTTTTATCATTAAAAAAATCTAAAGTATCAGTATTAATAATCAACACTTCATTGGATATATATATATATATATATATATATATAGAGAGAGAGAGAGAGAGAGAGAGAGAGAGAGATTGGAAAAGGGCACGAAGAACTGATGCACGTGATTGCACCGAAACAAGCGGTGTCGTTTAGGGAAATGCCAAATAGAATTGGTCCGACCTGGTGTGACGTGTTCTAAAATAAAAAGCTAATTTGCTGAAACGAGTAAATTTAAAAAAAGGTTGAAAAAAATTTAAAATTAAGTAAATGATTTTTTTTTTACACAAAAAAAAGATTTTTTTTTAGCATCGAAATTGCTCCAGTTTTTTTCAGAGAAAAAAGAAAAAGGACTGTCTCAAAGAGAGAAATCTAATCAGGGTGAAAACCAAAAAAAATGGAACTGTTTTGATGCCTAAAAAGTTAGTTTTTTATGCCCAAAAAATAAAAAAAAAAAAATTATTGACCGAATTAAATTTTTTAAAAAAGTAATTTTTAAAAAACTTTTTTAAAAAAGTCCTGCTGAAACTGTTAAAACTTAAACGACTCGTCATTGTTCCAGCTTTATCGCAACACGTAAAACCATACCACAATCCAAAGCCCCTGACTTAAACATATCTGAATATGTAGGTGTAAACCAGCAAACCAAACCACCTATTTTAAATAAATAACAAATCAGACTAATTATATATGGTTTTTGGAAAATTTTAAACCAAACCAAGCCATTTTAAGAAATCAAATTCAATCTGAACCAAACCGATTGTAATTGGTTTTGTTTTAGTTTTTCGATTTGAAGTAATGTTTATAAAAATTTTCTTAACAATAATTAAAACCAACATTTTAATATGTAAACAATTCTCTATTTTTTAATTATAAATATCAATAACACAAGATTTAAGTTTCTAATTCAAAACATAAATAAATCACCCAAAGTTTAGAATTATAACATCCTAAATAAAACTAAAATATTCAAGTCCATAAGATGTTATGCATATTTATTTATTTATTCTTATAATAACAATACTTGAATTTTGAAGTATGTTCTTTTTTTCCAAAAGTATATAATAAAATAATTAATTATGTTTTCCTACCAACATATCAGTCTCATTGTTGTGAGCTCGTAGATTAAAACATAAGATTGAACACTCAATCACGCACTCATACACTATGCTAGATTTCCAACCAAAACGTTTCATTCTCTCCCTTCTCCCGCTCTTTCTCCCACTTCTATGACCTTGTGATAAAGCACTATTAATTTGAAATTTCCCACAATTAATTTTCTCATCTCTTTCTATTTCAAAAGTTTTAGTTGCATCTCAATTATTTGAGAAAATCATTGTCGAGGTGTTAGGTTCCTCGGCCGGAGCTTGACAGGCACCTCAAACGTATTGCCGAGAGGGCCTCTCCCTGAGCAAGAGTCCTCTCGGCAATACGTTTGATGTACCCGTCAGGCTCCGGCCGGGGAACCCAACACCTCAACAATTATATTGTATGTTGTTAAATCTTTTTCGTTGGATCGTGCAAGCTGATTACCCCGTTTCTTCCTTATGCTTTAGAAGAGTTCATTAAAAAAAAAAAAAAAATACTTTTATTGTGAAATTTATGACACTAAAAAGTTGAAAATGAATGCTTTTATTTTTTGTCCCTTATTTATTTATTTTTTTGTTCTGAAGTTTATTTTATCTATCTAATGTTTAACAAAATTAATGTTTTATTTAAGAAAAATATAGAACATATTATTCATATTTTCAAACGAAAGAAACGACGTAAAATTTTAAAAGAACACATACAATATTTTTTTAAAAAAAAAACTCCATACAAAAATACCAATGAGTAATTTCAAAAACACTAATTTGTAAACAAAAACCACGCTTGAAAAAAAAAAAAAAAAAAGCGCGAGAGAGAAAAAAGTCCGAAGGAGCTGGGAAAAGGATTAAAAGAATTATTCTCAGAAAAAAAAAAAAAAAGAAAAGAAAAGGTTAAGCCAGCTGTTGGGAAGTGAGATTAGATTGCGGGCCCACGACCTGGATCGACTTCCCCCAATATTACCACGAAATTCAAAGAAAATCTATTCTCCCTTTCACACGCTCTACGGAGCTCGTGAGTAGCACCCACTAGATTTTTAATGATAATTTCAAGGACGCGTGTGCTCAATCTCCTTGGAACGCTTGGTAGACTTTTATTATCAGTCTATAAATTATTCGAAATTACTGATAAAAGCAGGCACGATTGACGCGCCTAAGAAAATGGCAAAAAAAAAAAAAAAAGAAGGCCAATTCCCTTACCGTCAATAATTCAAAACATGGGGTTGCATTTTGAATATCAACACACAAAAAACTAGAAAGCACGGAGATTGTGGCAGTTCAATTTTTTTTTTTTTAACAGTCTTTAGAGCCAAAAGCCCCCCTCAACCGTCACTTCCCCAACCCCATTGGCTAAAAATCAAGCTGTTTGGCAAAAATGAGTTAAAAATCAGTTAAAAGTTTTCATATGTCACAATAAAAATTAAATTATTATAGTATAAAAGTTTTTATCTATTATTGTATTTTTAATAAAAATTAGTTTTAACTATTATTTTAACTTACTTTATCAAACATCCTTTCTTAAGAGTGTAACAATGATCTAAATTTTTCGTTCCACCTGGTGGGAAATTTTAAGAGTGCTACAATTATTTTTTTTTGGAAAAAAGTGCTAAAATGATTTTTCTTTTGTGAAATGCATTTCTAATGAAATTTATACAATCGCACACCAGCTAAAGAAAATATAAAAGTTTCCCTTTCCTGAATTAGAATTTATCGAAAATAAACACGCTCTTGACTTTGTTTTATGGTGTAAAGTTGATCTATCAACCTTAAAATTTAATGATAATTATAATGATAATGATAGTAATAATGTTACATGTTTTCCTATAACGGAAAAATCCTACACATAATGCAAGATTATGCTTATTATTGTTGGTTTTCAATAAGTAATATATTCAAACGTCAAACCTTTACAATTGGTATACGATGGTAAGAGTGTCTAATAATAGTGGTTCTTTTTTTTAGAGGATAACAATAGTGGTTCTTTTTTTTAGAGGATAACAATAGTGGTTCTATGTATATTGTAGAGGTAAATTCACACTACTTCTTGCAATATTAATAAGGTGTTTGACAAGTATGATTAGAGTTATCTTTTTAGTTATCAAAGAGTGTAAAGCTCTTGTTACAATAAAAATAAAAAGTTACTACAGTGTGAAACTCTCACATGCTATAATGTATTGAATCAAAAATTTGATTTTAATCATGCTTGTTAAACACCCTATAAAAATTATAGGATATTTGGTACATTAATTTAAATCAATTAATATAAACAAAAATAATATAAATCTCTCATGTGTTATAAAGCAAAAAATAGCTATAAATAAGCCCTCATAGCTATATAAAATACAAGGTATGAAAGGGGTGTTTGGCAAAGTGGTTCCCACCACAATCTCAGTTATGAACAGTAAAAAGTTCTCACATGCTACAGTAACAACAAACAAATTTACTACAGTAAAAAGTTCTCATATGTTAAAGTAAAAATGATTTTTATCATTGGTTCTCATCACTCTCTCAAACATCCTATTATGGTGGTAGCAATACAAGATATCGCTATGGAAGATTTGAAGGTCGCCAAGATCAAGCCCTTAGCGAACGTGGCACGAATCATGAGTGGTCATTAGGTCATACAAATCAAGTGGGCTTGTGGACTAGTCCTAGATTCTCAATGGGCTCAAGGTGGCCAACCAAGTGGACCCAGAAAAGTCAGTAGTCAACTATTATGTGTCACAGTTACGCGCATGCTACGCTAAAGGTCCAACCAAGAAAAAGCAAAAAAAAAAAAAAAAAAAAACTATTATTTATTTTTGCACATTTAAAATAGTAAATAAATAGCAATACAGATGAACGACAACAATGTAATTAGTTATAAGTCTTTTTACATTAATTACAAGTTAAGGGTTCAAATCATATTAGGCTCTACTTAAGTAATGACATCCTTCTTTCTTTTATAGAAAAATAATAAATAGCAATAGACAGAAAGACGAAAACCAAAATTAAAACTTTATAGCACTACTAGTTTCGCAAGCACACCACCATTCATTTCTGTGCTTCCACCAACCGACTCTGACCCCCATTGTCATCATCTTCTTCTCCTTATTCTTCTTTACGAAAAGTTTTAAGCTTTTTATCTTTGAGAAACAAGAACCCAACTGTAACAAAAAGAAAACCAACTTTATTTTTTGTCCTTCTTTTATTGCTCTTTTCAGTAGTTATCATCTTTGATAAAAAGGAGAAAAAATGGAGTGCATGGAAGCCAAAGCCTTGAAACCGAGTTTACGCGGCGAGTTGACTCAGCAAGAATTTATGGAAGAATTTTATTATGCGACGACGGCAGCCACCCCCGGAATTTCATGCGTCGCCGGCGAAGATTTCTCCGTCGACGAGCTTCTCAACCTTCAGAACTTCGAATTCGAAGATGGCTATGTCGAAGAAGAAGAGGAAGAGGAAGAAGAAGACGAAGACGAAGAAAAGGACTCTTTGTCTCTTGAGGAAGAAAATTCCAATCTCTCCGGCGAAAATCCCGTCGCCGGCGACTCTGAGTCACAGTTGACCAGCGAACTCGCCGTTCCGGTGAGGGGAAAGAATATTTTTTGGGATTTTAATTATTTTTTTGTATTTTTTTAGGTTTAATACTAATGTGAGAAATTGTTGTTTGGGTATTTAACAGGACGATGATATTGCTGAGCTCGAGTGGGTATCTCATTTTGTGGACGATTCTCTTTCCGATTTTTCTCTTCTACACCCACTTGGTAAGCAGAGAATCGAAACGAACCGGTCTGAACCGGAACCCAGAAGGACCGGTAAAACCGTACTTTGTTTTCCGCCGGTTCCGGTCCGGCCCAGAACGAAACGGGCTAGACCCACAACTCTGTCGTCGGCGCCGAGTCAACTCACTGAGTCGTCTTCGTCTTCGCCATCGGGTTCCTTTGGGTTTCCCTCTACGTCGTGTCGCATCTCCACCTTGTCAAAACCCGTCGGTGAACCGGCCAGCAAGAAGCAGAAGGGAAAACCGGTGGTTGAGTCCGGTTCTGGTTCGACCGGGGCCCAATTCCAGAGGCGGTGCAGCCACTGCCAGGTCCAGAAGACCCCGCAGTGGAGAGCCGGTCCGCTCGGAGCCAAAACGCTTTGTAATGCGTGTGGTGTCCGGTTCAAGTCCGGTCGCCTTTTTCCTGAGTATAGACCGGCATGCAGTCCAACTTTTTGTAGTGATGTGCATTCCAATAGCCATCGGAAGGTGCTGGAGATGAGGAAGAAGAAGGAAATTGTTGGACCCAGTTCCGGGCTGACCCAAGTGATTTCTGGCTATTGAACATTTGTTTTTAGGAGGATCTTGAGGGGGAAAAAATTTGTCTGTGAACCGGGATTGAACCGGTTGACCCGGCACTTTTTTCTTGGTGGTAGATGCTGGGGGGATGTTAGTTTTTTATTTTTTATTTTTTGAAAGGGTTAGTTTTTATATTTTTAGATTCTAGGTATTTATAGGTATTTTTTAACAATTCGTTTGGTAGCTTCAGTGAAGGGAGGGATCTTATTTTTCAGTATATTTTAACGAACGATTTTGGCAGAAAACATGCTGGAATCATGATGTTGCCTCATTCAGTAGCATCTAATTTGCGTGAGCAAATGATATTCACGGGTAAGACCTTGAAAAGTTAATTTAAAGGTTTTTTAACAGCTAAAATAATAATACAAATTAATTTTCGCCGGTTTAACCCATGAGTGTTTATATTAAAAATTTATAATACATGATATAAAATTATTTCAATTTATAGATCTAATTATTGAATAATTAATCTAACAATCAAAGTAAATCTACTGATCAGGTAAAAATGTCTATCCTATCCTAATTTTTTCCATAAAAAATTACTTTTGTCTATTTGTTTTATAGTTTAAACTATTTTACTATAATATTTTTTTTCACAAAAAATAAAATTTTTGTTCAAATATTCTGTTTAAACATGTGAACCAAATGAACCACTAAATATTCAAAATTTATAGATAGGTATTGTTATTTAATTGTTGAATAAACTTTTTAATGATTAGATTTATGATTAGAAACTATTATCTGTCCAATATTGCAAATGTTTAACATGAATGCTTACAACCAACCCTTGAAAAGTTAATCTAAAAGTTTTTCAAGGTAATTCAATGTCTTTTTTGAAAGTTTACGCCGTCCTTGAGCGTCATATAATAGCCACATATATTCTCCTTTTAACAAAAGGAAAAAAACAGAGTTAAAAAAGGAGAGAAAGAAACACCAAAATGGTGCGTAGAGATGTATTGAAAAAGAACAGCTCACCATGGAAAAGTTGTGCTGGGAAATAGTAAAATTCTCCATCGGTGGAGAATAGTCATAAGGGTTGTTGGATTAAAAATCTATAATCTAAGATCATCTTCCAAATAGAATGAAAAATAAAACCTAAAGCACTTGATCATTTCTCCTTGTGCCTTTAAGGAAAAAAATTACTCAGCTTCACATCCTCGCTGCCCTCCCATAGCCTCCTACTGAAGATCAACAGCAGCCAACCTCATCTACACCTCCCGGTATTAGATGCTTGATTAGATCCATAGCCCACAATGCCCACTACCTGTTGGAAAAATAGTACGCAGCAGAATTTTAAAAATTTTTATACTAGAGTATTTTTCAAAACACAAATTTGACACGCTATATGCATAAACTAACTAGAACTTACTAATATTTGTATGCTGAAAAGCTCCTGTAATCAATGAAGAGAAGTAACGTTCCAGAAGGACGTCAACCAACTGGCCTTCTTTGCAATTCTCTATCCATGATTGGAGTTAGTGTGGGCTCACATCGTTCAGCTTTTCCACCAGGTAGCTCTCCTTCCAACTAATTGAGAAATACCCAAAGCTATAATTTGTGATTTGTAAATGATAGCTCTCTAGGGATTTTTAGAGTCTCACTCTAGATTTCTCAACTGATCTCTATAATAATAAGACTTACTCTCCTTTATATAGAAGTTGGGCCCATGTGTCAATCATTATTAGATAAGGACTCAAAAATTCAAATTAAAATCAATATCTGATAAAATTTCGTGTGAAAACGTGTGATATTTTTATTGCTCAGTTGGCAAGTCGAATTGACAAATTGGCCTGCCGATCCTCCTCAATCGACAGGCCAAACTTGCAATAAAAAGTTTCCTGCGAATCTTTATTTCCCACCCGAGATTTTGGGGATAGAGCCTTAGTTTTAATTCAAATAATCAAATAGAGAAGTTATCTAATTAAAATAGTCATATCAAAATAATTTCTAGGAAAATAAATATTCTTGATAATTTAACAAGTTTATCTTGAATTAATTTTATCACAAAATTAATTCAACCGATAAACAAACATGAATTATTTAATTTTTTTGAATTTCACCAATCTAATAAATTTGACATAAGTCACTAATTATTGGAAAAGCATACCGTATCGTTAAAAGATTTTTGTGAGCTAACAAAGGGATCAAATTGACCTATATAGTTTAAGCTTCCGATAATTATGAAACCCAATATCCTAGATATACATTTCATAATTATTAACTCCAACGCTACTCCACTAAAAGCTTGGAGCTGCACTCTCGAATTATATAGAATTACGAAGCCCCTATAGCTAAGTCTCCATGACATATCATAATGTATCGTATCCCTATAGGATTATCCATAATTGGCTTAAGGATAAGTTCTGTCTTACCTTCCCGATTATTTTTATCTTATGTTCCATTATCTCACTATCAAAAAACTTACCATCCAAAGATAGTATACCATTCGATTACACCTATGTATCCAAATGGTTGAGCACTCCAATTTTCTAATTATAGGATAACGCATATAAGAGAATATCACTACTCTTAAATAGGAGCTATGGATTCCATATCTATAAATAATAGGTCTACGCTATCAAGAGTCATGCCTCCAATGTACCAACATGCGTACCACTATTAAAATGTGGATGTCACCCTTTGGTACATCAAGAGACACAAGTCAAAACAACGAGCCTACTATTCATCTCAAGATTAAGATACAATATATATGATTGTCTAAAATGAATCGATTTGCTAAGACATAATTATTAATCTAAATCAATTCACTTTATGTCCCGATCCAACATATCGTCATATATGACAATATACCAATGTTTCTATTTACGGAGTTTACCTCTGATAGTCAAGGAAAACCATATTCCGTTAGGATATAAACAACATAACAATCATTGCATGAATAAAGTACCTAACTTTATTCTGTCAATTGCGAACTTATGATTTAGATCGTCACCTTAAGAATCGTGTCTTCTGCATAATCTGTTCATCATATGCACAATTCTTAAAGGTTTAGAACGACAATCTTATACTTTTGTTTGCTTAATATACATTCAACAAATATGAATGCAAAGAGGACAAGATTTGGTATATAAATTATAAATAAATTCTTTATTGATAAAAATATATCCAAAAACATATTACATTTTTACTCTATAGGGCATACACGTCTAACAATCTCCCACTTGCACTAAGTGAGTAAATATGACAAATCTCTCATCCCCATAGCTTCTACATGCCTCTCAAAGACTCTCTTAGTAAGTGTCTTCATGAATGGATCAGCTAAATTGTCCTCTGAAGTGATTTTGTACACAGCGACATGCTCGCCTTCTACGAAGTCCTTTATTACATGATACTTCTGATTAATATGCTTACTTTTTTTGTGAAATCTTGGTTCCTTAGCATTAGCTACCGTCGCATTATTATCACAATACAATGATACTGCCTTATCCATGCCAAGAACAATCACACGATCCCCAAAGAACTTGTAGAGCCACACTGTTTCTTTTGAAGCATCACTAGCTACCACATACTTGGTCTCTATTGTTGAATCTGAAGTGCAAACTTACTTCACACTTCTCCAACTGATGACACCGTCCCTTAGAGTAAACACAAAACCCAAAGTCAACTTCCTTGAATCTAGACAGAATTTGAAATCTGAGTCAGTATATCCTAGAGGAGTTAAGTCCTCACTCGAATACACAAGCATGTATCCTCGAGTCCTTCTCAAGTACTTGAAAATATGCTTTACAGCAATCCAGTGGTTCAGTCTTGGATCTGCCTTAAATCGACTCACAATTTCGATCACATAACAAATAGCTGGTCATGTGCAAAGCATGACATGCATGAGACTACCACTATCGAAGCATAAGACAGCTTCTTCACACTTCTTCAACTGATGGCACGGCCGCCCAGAGTAAACACAAAACCCAAAGTTGACTTCCTTGAATCTAGACAGGATTCGAAATCTAAGTCAATATATCCTAGAGGAGTTAAGCCCTCACCCGAATACACAAGCATGTATCCTTGAGTCCTTCTCACTTACTTGAAAATATGCTTTATAACAACCTAGTGGTTCGGTCTCGGATCCACCTAAAATCGACCCACAATTTCGACTGTATAACAAATACCTAGTCGTGTGTAAAGCATGGCATGCATGAGACAATCTATTGTCGAAGCATAAGGCACCTTCTTCATGTATTCTCTTTCTTCCTCAAACTTTGGAGAGTCTTTCTTAGAAAGAGTAATTCTAGACCTAGATGGTTGCCCACCTTTCTTGGAATCCTGCATTGCAAACCTCCTAAGAATCTTATCTATGTAGCTGGCTTGTGACAAAGCTATCATTTTGTTATTCCTATCCCAAAAAATCTATATACCAAGAACAAAATTAGCCTTGCCTAAGTCCTTGATGTCAAACTGCTTGGTTAATCATAATTTGACTGATGACAATGCTCCAACGTTATTGTCAATTAGCAAAATGTCATCTACATAGAGTAGTAGAAAAACTACCTTCACATCCTTAATGTGCTTGTAAACACATGGCTCATCCACATTTTGTAAGAACCCATAAGTCTTGATCACTTGATCAAAGCTTATGTTCTAAGAACGGGAAGCCTGCTTAAGTCCATAAATTGACTTTAGCAGCCTGCAAACCTTACCCTCCTGACCCTTAGCCTTGAACCTGTCTAGTTGTTTCATATAAATGACCTCATCAAGATAGCTATTTAAAAAAGCTGTCTTGACATCTATCTATCAAATCTTGTAGTCAAGAACGACAATTATGGACAAAAGAATCCAGATGGACTTAAGCATGGCTACAGGCGAAAAGGTTTCCTCATAATCGATTCCTTCCTTTTGTGTGTATCCCTTAGCTGCAAATCTAGCCTTAAAGGTTCAAACTTTCCATCTACTCCTTTCTTCCTCTTGTAGATCCATTTACACCCTATGCAATTTACCCCTTCGGGAAGATCCATAAATTTTCAGACCCGATTAGTCTCCATAGACTTTATCTCTGTGTTCATGGCCTCTGTCTAGAGTTTTGAATCAACATCCTCCATAGCCTCTACATAAGTATAAGGATTCCTGTCATGTTGATCCGATTCAGCCAAGAAGGCCTCACCATTGAACATATATCTCTTGAGTTGATGCCCCATCCTCCCACTATGCCGAAGCCTTTTAGGTTGTTGTTCAGGTTCATTTAGTTTTTCTACATTAATTGGAGTGGTTTCTACCGGAACCCCCAAAGTGATTGTATCAATCCTTAACTCCTCAAGTACTACTTTGCTACGAGGCTTAAAGTTGTCCATGTAACTCTTCTTAAGGAAAGTTGAATGAGTTGAAACCACGACTTTATTTTCCTTTAGGTTATAAAAATAACTCCTTTTAGTCCCTTCTCGATATCCTATAAACATGCAAACTTTCGAACATGCTTCCAACTTATTCGCATCCCTAAAGAGGACCTGAGCCGGACATCCCCATATGTGAATATGGTTTAAGGATGTCTTCCTGGCCATCCACAACTCGTGAGGAGTTTTAGGAACCGATTTTGAAGGCATATTGTTCAAAAGATAACATGTAGTTTGCAGTGCATATCCCTAAAAGGATAAAGGTAATGATGAATAGCTCATCATGGACCTGACCATGTCCAATAAAGTCCTATTTCTTTTCTTTGTTATGCCATTCCATTGCGGAGTCTCTGGTGCAGTCAAATGGGATAAAATCTCATTCTTTAATAAGTGTCCTAAGAACTCATTAGAAAGGTATTCACCACCTCGATCGGATTGAAGTGTCTTTATGGGTCTACCCAATTGCTTTTTCACTTCAACCCGAAACTCCTTGAACTTGTCAAAAGTTTCGCTTTTGTGGTGCATCAGGTACACATACCCATACCTTAAGTAATCGTCAATAAAAGTGACAAAGTACTGTAACGCGCCTATGTGGGGCTAAGCAGTATTGAATAAATAAAAATAAACTTGGATTCAATATTATTTAAATCCATTAAACAATGCCCATGGGTCTTTAAACCAAAAATAAAATTAAAATACAAACCACATTTTTTAGTGTAGCACCAAAAATTTAAAATACAATCATCATCATCATAGTACAATTCCCAAATAACTTAACACAGCCATCACAATAGAAATACAAATCTTACAATTCCCAAATAACTTAACACAACCATCACAATAGAAATACGAATCTTACATAATCTAGATGAGTTACAATTTAACAAAGATCTTCCAACACGAAATCAACAGTGTTGTTGCCTATTTCTCGTCAGATAAGTTGCACTGAGTTCCACCTGAGAGATGTAAATATGATAGGGATGAGCATCAACATGCCCAGTAGGGAAATCATTACTCACCTTAAGGTTTTATTCGTTACCACATTAAAACTGCATGGTTAGTTAGTTTACATCATATACCACATTATGAGGTTTATTATAATCATATCTTGTGGATACCATAGTTAACCATTACCAGGTTTCACACTTATACATATATATAAATATCATAATTCATCATTATTCCTAGGTATCCACATTAAATAAAGTAACACTCCACTTATCGAAACCCAAATGGGTGAGCTTGGCCACCCTCCAAACATTCCGAGGGTATTTCAGTGAGGGGACATCAAGCCCCGAGTCCTCACTAAGTCGATTCCTGTACAGTGCGTTTTGGGACTTTCGACCCAAGGAAGCGTAATCACCTTCCCCCTATTTTACCTTGTAAGGTATTCGTGCCCAATGAAGTAACCGCCGCCCTCTTTACATTTTACCATTTTCTCAATATTTAATTATCATTTAAAGAGTCAATCTTCCTAACCATGCTTCTCAACTTATAACAACATATGTTAATTTATTTTATTCCTCGCTAATCAATACAAGGCGAGTTCATATCATAGTTTCATATGTAGTTCTCATATAATAGTAGTTCAACATAGATACATATATCTTGTGGTAAAACAATCAATTTTAATTCCACAAAAATGTTACAAAAGATGAGTAATAGAATCCTTACCTTTCAAGCTTCTCAACAATCTTTAACCTCCGAATTTAATTAACGTAAGCTCCACACACCTTTGATCCTAAGGTATGCATAAGGACAATTAAAACTAAAGCACAACATGGAACCACATCCATAAATGAATTAAGTGTAAATCTATATATTTTAGTCTCTAATAAGATTTATAAATCACTTAGGATGGTTTACTTAAGGTAGACGGATGGTACACTGCCACTAGTACGTTTACTAGTTTCTAACCCAAGAATTGAAAAATTCATAGAAAATAAAATATAACTCCGATTTAGGCTCATGATAGCTCGTTGGAAAACTTAGGATGTCTACTTTTAAAATATGTAAACCAATTTACAAAATTCATTTTCATCTAATCCCAGAATTTCAAGAAAGAGCTACTGCCCATAGAGATAATACAAGGTTTATAGAATGTTAAGTTTTTT
>CAMOHE010041117.1:0-34255 GCA_946598075.1 Artocarpus hirsutus | reverse complement strand
ACAAAACATGCATTTACTTTTATATTATTGTAAGGCTTTTAAGCCATTTAGGAAACTTACTTTATTTGCTTTAGATTTAGCATCTTTTTGGCTGGTAATTGATTTGCCCGAAATCAATAGGGCAATTAGGAGCTCAAAATTCGCAAAGTGGAAATCACTATATATATTGTAACGGATTTCATTCAATGGTAACAAGTTTTTACATACAATTTGAGGTTTAATTCTCTTCGGTTCCTAAACAAACTATTCGAACTTATCGGAAGATTCCGTGGCGTTCAAAGACTTATCAATCAGTCCGTCCATAACTGATTGTGGCGTCCTCACATACCAAGGTTCGTGCTTCTTGTTAGGCATCGGGTCGCGGTTCCATTTCAAATCCGATTAGGCGTTTCGATCTTGGAGACCAATTTTGGTTAGGGTCGCGTTAGTTCTTGGCGTGGTTCGTATCAGAACTTACTCGATTAGTAGACCAAAGTTTCCCATCGGCCCCAAGATTGGCTCGCCAAACTTACTCGATTAGCAGGCCGAAGTTTCCCATCCAAGATTCGCTAATCTTGATCCACTAGAATATCTTATTTTTCATTCAAGATTCTTGGATAGAACCTTAGTTTTAATTCAAACAACCTAATAGAGAAGTTATCTAATCAAAACAGTCATATTTAGTTATTAATATAGAAAATATTATCCAAATAATTCAACATGTTTATCTTAAATTAATTTACAAAATTAATTTAACCGATGAACTAACATGATTTATTAAATCCAACCTTATCAAATTTCAGCCAGTTTAATAATTTAACATAACTTATCAATATGTAGAAAAAAATGCGGTATCGTTACAGGATTTATAATATGCTAGCAAAGGGGACTTGATAGACATCTAGTTCAAGCTCCTATAATTATAAAATACATTATCCTAGATACATATTTTATAATTATCAGCTCTAATGCTACTCTACTAAAAGCTTAGAGCTGCACTCTCAAACTAAATAAAATTGTGAAACTTTAATAAGCTAAACATCCATGACATATCATAATGTGTTACATCCCCATAGGATATTCATAATTAGCTTAAGGATAAATTCTGTTTTACCTTCTCAAGTATTTTATCTTACATTTCATTATCATACCATTGGAATACTTACTAACCATAGATGGTATACCATTCACTTACACCTATGTATCCGAATAGTTAAGCGCTCTAGTCTTCTAATTATAGGATAATGCATATATGAGAATATCATTAACTCTACAAAGAGAGCTATAGATTCCATATCTGTGAATAATGAGTCTATGTGAATTAAGAGTCATGTCTCCAACATACCGGTAAGCATACCATCATAAAGTCTTGATGTCACCCATTGGTATATCAAAAGACATAAGTCAAGAATACGGTCTCATTATTCATTTCAAAATTAAGACACAACACATATGATTGTTTAAAGTAAATTAATTTGCAAAAATAGAATTATTAACCAAATCAATTCAACTTTTATGTCTTGATCCAATACATTGTCACCTATAACAATGCACCAATGTTTCTACTTGCAAAGTCCTACTCTGATGACTAAGACAAGCCATCTCCCATTAAGAATGTAGACAACATAACAATCTTAACATGAATAAAGTGCCAAACTTTATTTCCTCGATTGCAGATCTTATGATTTAGACTATTACTTTTAAGATCTTTCACATAATCTGTCCACCATATGTGCGATTCTTAAAGGCTTAAACCGACAGTCTTAGACTTTTGTCACTTATTATATATTCAACAAAAATGAACAAAAAGAGGACAACATTTGTTGTATGAATAATAAATATACTCTTTATTGATAAATTTTCTCCCAAAAAGATATATGAATGCAATTAAAAACTATTCTCCCCTACTCTCCAAAAAGGACAGGGTAACCTTCCGCAATTGTTGCCACAACAAGGTAACTACTATTGTGAGATGGGGTAACTGCCCATGACAACAAATTCACTTGGTGTCAGAATATTAAGGCATGAGAAACATGACTCCAAGGCAAAAGGGAGAAGCGAGAAGGATAGGATTGAAGGGATGTAAATTTACCTACTATATAGATGCGCTATAAATAGGAAGAGAGGAGATTGAAAAAAGGGTTCGAAACTGAGAATTCTATGAGTTATTATGCCAAAATTGTTCCGAAAGTGAATGAGCGAGATTGAGTATGTACCTAACTTCGTCAAAAGTGAAAAAACCATGTCAACGTAGCCTTTTATTGACTGAACCACTATAAATTTTTTGTGTTCTTTCTTTTTCTTTCTTGGCTATTACATTTTTCTAAATCTTTTGTTGTTTTGATCCATCTCAACTAAGTTTTCATTTCAAGAATTTGGTTTTTGGTTGTTGGTGGAATTTTATTGTCAACAAAACTTTTAGATATAATAATTGAAGAGTAAAATGGAACTAAGTCCTTCATCTGGTTATGGATAACCTATAGTAATACATATAATGTAAGAGGTCGTGGACAAGATGTATATTTCACGAGTCTCGTGACACAATAACTTAACCACACTACTAATGTATAATTAAGCTAGGTGAAGCTATATTCTCTTTAAAGTTATAATTATTATACAAAATAGGGGGTGTAAATTTGAACTTTTTAAACATCCTGTAATTTACAACAACTATGGATCTTTAGTCACAAAAGATAGGCCAATAATATATATTTACAATAATTTATAACTCAAAAAGAAACGCTATTTAAACTGTATTTATAACAATCTATAGTAATTACAAGTACCAAAATATGATATTTAGACAAAAGTGTGTCCCTATAAGGTTGACAATGTCCATATGCATAAAGTCATGAGAATGGAGAGTGTGCCAGTTGACCTCCAAATCAACACTACTAAAATGTACCCTCGTCTGCATCACAAGAACAACATAAGCTAATGCCTCATAAGTAGAAACTATGCAATTTAAAGCAGTGGCATCATGCATGGGATCATTAAATTTCCATCATACATGCCATATCATAAAAACATTTAAGACACACATACTTATATACACCTTGAGTTGGTTGCCCAAGCCTATTATAAAGCATGCATGCATACGTATGAACTTTCACCAAGCAATAGTGTCTCAATCTAACCCATGAGGCATTGTAGTCCCCTGATCCTAGGTACTACAAAAGGATCCAAAAATGGTCCCAATCTATCCCATGAAGCCATTTAAGTCCAAATCTAACCCTTGAAACTAATTAAGGCCACTTACAATAACGCTACATAGTGCACACCCAAATACTCTTTCTCATTATACGATGATTTTCTTAGAAAATTATGCATGTATCATTATGCCATGCGTGCAAATGATCTAGCAAATTACATACCTTTTATGCAAATAAACAATAGCAATTAGAAGAGTAAGTATCTTCGTAGGCTCAATGTGCTTATTTACCCTTTTTTTTCTTTATAGCTTAAATAGTCTCATTGCCAATTTTCTATTAATTCTAGGATATTATGTTGCAGCAAATGTTGCCATATCAAGGCACACAAATAGAGGGAAATAATAAATGTAAGTTCAATCAAACAAAATAAGGCTGATTTCTCTCCATAGATTCCACGGGAAAAGCCTCTATATTATCGCGCACATATAGAGCTAGCCATTACAAGTAAATAACTAATGGACAAAACAACAATCCTATAATTATTTTAGCGTGCACTAATATCAGTTCTAGAGTTGGAATCTATTGGCTTAAGTGTGAGCAAGTATACTACTATTGTGATCTTGTTGTTCTCTTGAGCAAGTGTGAGCAAGTGCGCTAATATCTCAAGAGAACAACAAGATCACAATAGTAGTATTGTCTTATTGTCTTAGAATGTCTAGTTATCAAGGCAAATAATTTATAATTGTAATCTAGCCTATATATGTATGAAGTATTAGTTAATTAATAATACAGTCATGATAAAACCATCGGAGTACATAAATTTTTAGCTTCTTCAATTCTTATACTCACAAGATATGCATATATTTATGTAAATTCCACGTAGTTTATAAAAAACTAAAGAGAATAAAACACCACAAACTGCTATAAAGCTAACAAATATATACCATGAATTAAACCATATTACGTATATAACCACATAGACATATATGCGGAAGGAAAGACTATTATTATAACCCAATCTTATTACGGATTCAACCACATAGAAATTAGCCATATATACAAAAGGAAAGAAAATTGAGCACTAGACAAATATACATGTATATGAGCTCACCTTGTAAAACGTTATTCAAGATCACATAAACACACTAACTCAATGACACCATTATATAGAGTATGTAACCAATGGAAGAAAAAAACATAGACACAGAGGTTCTACGTAGTATAGAAATCAATACAGATAAACATATATAAAGGCTATATGAAAAGGAAGCAATCACACCGACTTATAACTTTCTTCTTTTGTTTTTAATATATTCACTATATAAAAATTATAAGGAGTGTTTACGGTCCTTACCTCCAAACCATCCAAACAACGTAACACTTTTTGATAGGATAATAACAATGTGTTATATTAAACATAACATCAAGGTTTGATCATCCAATGTTGCCATATATTTTGTTAAACCTTAATATGACGATACCAAATTATTAAAAAAAATGCGTGAAAGATTTAAAATAAAAACACCTTTTTTTTTTAGAAACATTGTGATTCCGTTTAGGAACCATAGTTTGAACCGAAAAATTTAGTCCAAACACAAACTGGTATTTGACAATGTTAAAAGAAAAACTCAGTTCGAACAACTAGTTTAAATTGAAATTCTCAATTCAAACTCATTTGTTACAATAAAAGCCATTTACTTTTTTCTTTTTCACTCTTCTAACTCAAGTGAATGGTTTTTATTGTAACAAATGAGTTTGAATTGGGAATTTAAATTTGGACTAATTATTCAAGCTGATTTCTTCTTTTAACATTGTCAAAAACTAGTTTTATGTTTGAACTAAATTTTTCGGTCCAAACTATGGTTCCCAAATGCAAACACAATGTTTCTCAAAAAAAGCATAGCTATTTCAAATCTTCCACAATTTTTTTTAATTTGATGTCTCTGTTGGAAAAATAGTACGCAGCGAAATTTTTAAAAAAATTTTATATCAGAGTATTTTTCAAAACACAAGTCTGACATACTATATGCATGAATTAACCAAATCTTACTAACCTTGTAATGCCGAAGATCTCCCGCAGTTCGTGAAAAGAAGTAACGTTCCAAAAGAGCCTCAACCAACTGGTCTTCTTTGCTATTCTCTATCCACAATCGGAGTGAGTGTAGGCTCACACGTACAACTCTTCCTCCAGGTGACTCTTCTTCCAACCAGTTAAGAGAACCCAAAGCTAGAGTTCATGATTTGTGAACAAGAGCTCTCACAAAGTTTCAGAATCTCAACAGCAGAGTTTCACTCTTAATCTCTCAATTGATCTAAATAACCTTTGAGACTCACTCCTTATTTATAGAGGTTGGGTCTAGGGTCAATCCTTATCAATAAGGTCTCAAAAATTTGAATCAGAATCAAATTCGGATCAATATCGGATGAAATTCACATGAAAATGTGTGATTTTTTTTATTGCGCATAGGCAGGCCGAACTTGCCTCATCGGTAGGCCAAACTTGCCCCATCGGTAGGCCGAACTTGAGGATCCGCATGTCGAACTGCCAAAAAAAAATCTCAAGGAATCTTTTATTTTTCACTTGAGATTCTATAGGATAAAGCCTCAATTTTAATTCAAATAACCCAATAGACAAGTTATTTAATTAAAACAACTTTATCTAGATAATCTCTAGGAAAATAAATGAATTCCTAATAATTATACAAGTTTATCTTGATTTTATTTATCCAAAATTAAATCAATTGATAACAGACAAGAATTATCCGATCCCAATAATTCAGCAAGTTTATCTTGAATTAATTTTGTTATAAAAGTAATTCAACTGATAAACATACATAAATTATTTGATTCTTCCAAATTTCAACAAATCAAATAAATCTGACATAAGTCACTAATTATTGAAAAAGCACCCTGTATCGTTACAGGATTTTGTGAGCTAGTAAGGGGGACCAAATGGCATATATAGTTTAAGCTCCTGATAATTATGAAACCCAATATCCCAGATATACATTTCATAATTATCAACTCCAACGCTACTCCACTAAAAGCTTGGAGTTACATTCTCGAACTTTATAGAATTACGAAACATGTATAGCAAAGTCTCCATGACATATCATAGTATATCGTATTCCCACAGGATTATCCATAATCGGCTTAAGGACAAGTTCTGTCTTACCTTCTTGATAATTTTTATCTTATGTTCCATTATCTCACCATCGAAAAACTTACCATCCAAAGACAGTATACCATTCGGTTACACCTATGTATCCAAATGGTTGAGCACTCCACTTTTTCAATTACAGGATAACGCATATAAGAGGATATCACTACTCCTAAAGAGGAGCTATGGATTCCATATTTGTGAATAACAGGTCTATACTATCAAAAGTCATGCCTCCAACATTCCAGCATGCATACCACTATTAAAAATATTGGTGTCACCCTTTGGAACATCAAAAGACGCAAGTCAAGACAACGGGCTCACTATTCCTCTCAAGATTAAGATACAATACAAATGATTGTCTAAAGTGAATCAATTTGCTAAGACAGAATTATTAATCTAAATCAATTCATTTTATGTCTCGATCCAACACATCGTCCCTTATGACAACGTACCAATGTTTCTATTCACAGAGTTCACCTCCGATGGCCAAGACAAACTATCTCCTAATAGGGATATAGACAACAAAACAATCTTCACATGAATAAAGCACCCAACTTTGTTCCCTCGATTGCGGATCTAATGATTTAGACTGTCACCTTAAGAATCGTGTCTTTCGCATAATCAGTCCATCAATGCTGAATTCTTAAAGGTTTAGACCAACAGTCTCAGACTATTGTTTGCTTAACATATATTCAACAAATATGAACGTAAAGAGGACAAGATTTGGTATATAAATAATAAATAAATTCTTTATTGATAAAAATGTCTCCAAAAACTTATTATATTTTTACTCCTTAGGGTATACATGTCTAACAATCTCTCACTTGCACTAAGTAAGTAAATATGACAAATTTCACATCCCCATAGCTTCCACATGCCTCTTGAAGACTCTTCCAGTAAGTGTCTTCATGAATGGATCAGCTAAATTGTCCTCTGACGCGATTTTATACACCGTGACATGCCTGCCCTCGGCGAAGTCCTCTATCACATGATAGTTCCAATTAATATGCTTACTCTTCTTGTGAAATCTTGGTTCCTTAGCATTAGCTACCGCCGCACTGTTATCACAGTACAGTGATGCTGCCTAATCCATACTAGGAACTACCTCAAGATCCCTAAGGAACTTGCGGAGCCACACTACTTCTTTCGAAGCATCACTAGCTGCCACATACTCAGCCTCCATCGTTAAATCTATAGTGTAATCTTGCTTCACACTTCTTCAACTGATGGCACCGCCGCCCAAAGTAAACACAAACCCAGAAGTCAATCTCCTTGAATCCAAACAGGATTGAAAATCCAAGTCAGTATATCCTAGAGGAGTCAAGTCCTCTCCTGAATACACAAGCATATACCCTCAAGTCCTTCTCAAGTACTTCAAAATATGCTTTACCGTAACCCAATGGTTCGGTCTTGGATTCGCTTGAAATTGACTTACATTCCTGACCACATAACAAATATCTGATTGTGTGCAAAGCATGGCATACATGAGACTACCCACTGTCGAGGCATAATGCACCTTCTTCAGGTATTCTCTTTCTTCCTTAGACTTTGGAGAGTTTTTCTTAGAAAGAGTAATTCCAGACCTAGATGGTTGGCCACCTTTCTTGGAATCCTATATTGCAAACCTCCTGAGAATTTTATCTATGTAACGGGCCTGGGACAAAGCTATCATTTTATTCTTTCTATCCCAAATAATCTGGATACCGAGAACAAAATTAGCCTCACCTAAGTCCTTTATGTCAAACTACTTGGTCAACCATAATTTGACCGATGACAACGCCCCAACATCATTGCTAATTAGCAGAATGTCATCTACATAGAGCAGTAGAAAAACCACCTTTCCATCCTTAATGTGTTTGTAAACACACGGTTCATCCACATTTTGTGAGAACCCATAAGTCTTGATCACCTGGTCAAATCTTATGTTCCAAGAACGAGAAGCCTGCTTAAGTCCATAAATTGACTTTAACAGCTTACAAACCTTACCCTCTTAACCCTTAGCCTTGAACCCGTCTGGTTGTTCCATATAAATGGACTCATTAAGATAGCCATTTAGAAAAGCCGTCTTGACATTCATTTGCCAAATCTCGTAGTCGAGAGCGGCAGCTATGGACAAGACAATCAAGCATAGCTACAAGCGAAAAGGTTTACTCGTAATTGATTCCTTCCTTTTACATGTAACCTTTAGCTACCAATCTAGCCTTGAAGGTTTCGACCTTTCCATCCACTTCTCTTTTCCTCTTATAGATCTACTTACACCTTATGAGTTTTACCCCTACGGGAAGATCCACAAGCTCCTAGACCTAATTAGTCTCCATAGACTTCATCTTTGTGTTCATGGCCTCTGTCCAGAGTTTCGAATCAACATCCTTCATACCCTTTACATAAGTATAAGGATCCCTGTCATGTTCATCCGATTCAGCTAAGAAAGCCTCATAATTGAACATATACCTTTTGGGTTGATGCCCAATCCTCCCACTATGCCGAAGCCCCTTAGGTTGTTGTTTAAGTTCATTTGGTTTTTCTGCACTAATCGAAATGGTTTCATTCAGAACCACCGGAGTGATTGGATCACTCCTTAATTCCTCAAGCACCACTTTGCTTCGAGGCTTAAAGTCGTGTATGTAACTCTCCTCAAGAAAATTTGCATTAGTTGAAACCACGACTTTATTTTCCTTTGGGTTCTAGAAATAACCCCCTTTAATTCCTTTTGGATATCCTACAAACACGTTAACTTCCAAACGTGCTTCCAACTTATTCTCATCCTTAAACAGGACATGAGCCAGACATCCTCATATGCGAATATGGTTTAAGGATGCCTTCTTGCTCATCCATAACTCATGAGGAGTTTTAGGGATCGATTTTGAAGGCACATTGTTCAAAAGGTGACATGCGGTTTGTAGTGCATATCCCCAAAATGATAAAGGTAATGATGAATAACTCATCATAGACCTTACCACGTCTAATAAAGTCCTATTCCTTTTCTCCGCTAAGCCATTCTGTTGCGGAGTGCCCGACACAGTCAAATGGGATAAAATCCCATTCTCTAATAAGTGTCCTAGAAACTCATCAGAAAGGTATTCTCCACCTTGATCAGATCGAAGTACTTTTATAGGTCTACTCAATTGCTTTTCCACTTCAGCCCGAAACTACCTGAACATGTTAAAAGTTTCACCTATGTGGTGCATCAAGTACACATACCCATACCTTGAGTAATCATCAACAAAAGTGACAAAGTACTCATACCCTCCTCGTGCCTAGATGTTCATCGGTCTGCAAACATCTCTATGCACAAGTTCTAGAACCCCTTTGACCCTATTACCCTTAGACCCGAATGGTCTTTTGGTCATTTTACCCTCCAAACAAGATTCACATTGAGGTATAGATTCCACCTTTAAGTGACTTAATACCAACCTTTGAATCCTATTCAGGTTAATATGACCAAGGTGCAAATGCCAAAGATAAGTTTTATTAGAGTGAAAAGTTTTTAAGTCTTTTAAAGTTATTATCATTTATCTCAGCATTAAGCAATAAGTCCATCTTAGGTTTAATAAAAAATAGATTATTTTGCATCTATCCATAACAGATAAAAGATTTGTTTTTACAAATCACCACATTATTATTAAAAGAAACCAAATAGGAGTCTTTAAATAAACAAGCTACAGAAATTAAATTCCTTTTAAATTTAGGAACATAAAAACAATCTCGCAAAATTAAATTCCTATAATTATCAAAATAAAGATGGACGTTTCCTACTGCTTCCGCTAAGACCAAGGATCCATCGCCCCTCTGAAGCGTGAAGTCTTCATGAAGCAGACTTCTTGTTTCTTTGAATCCCTACAAAGAAACACAAACATGATTAGTTGCACCATAATCTATGACCCAAATATCATTGGATTCCTTAACTAAACAAGCTTCTAAATACAGAAAATCACACCTACCTCCTTTGGAAAGGAAGTCCTTCCAACGCTTCTTTATGTGCCCAACCTTCTTGCAAAAGAAGTACTTAAGCTTCTTTGGGTTCTTCTTCTTCTTCTTCTTCTTGCTCTTGTTGTTAGCATGAATAGAAGACTTCCCATTCTTAGCCTGTTGTTTCTTTCCATTCCCAAAGTTAGGATTGGAACTATAAACAACTGTCAAATTGGCCTCTCCACCCACTAAAGACTCCCTGATCAGCAGTTCGAACTCTTGTAATTGTTTCATCAACTCTATTAAGGGCATATCCCATCCATTGCTCAAATTAAAAGTAGCTCTAAATGGAATAAACTCCATAGACAGAGTCTCAAAGACCATAGTCATCTGAGTTTCAGCATCAATGTCGACTCCATTGATTCGAGCCTCAGCGAGGTAACCCATGACCAACATCATGTGCTCCTTTATAGATGTCCCTGGCCTCTGCTTACAGTTTAAGAGTTTTTGAAGTGCCCCTTGACGCTTTGTTATGGCTTGGCCTCCAAACATGTCTTTTAGATTATTCAAGATCTGCTTAGCAGTCTCATAATCCTAATGTTGAGCCTGCAACACATTGTTCATGCTGGCCATAACATAGCAGCGGGCCTAATCATTTGCATCTTTCTAGTGATCGTACACTTGGAATTGCTCATTATTTGAGTCTCTCATAGGCTTGGGAGGACAAGGGGTTGTCAGCATAAATTTTAGTTTCTCAAAGGAAAGGACGATATCCAGGTTCCATTTTCAATCATTATAATTCTCTCCGGTTAATAAGTTTTTGTCAAGTATCGAAGATAAAGCGTTTTAGACATTTTAATCTACAATAAAGAATCATACACCAAACATAAGCAAATACATCATAATAATTTAGTAAGATAACTCAATCATGTAAAATCACACAAATATGTATATGTGTCAAAACCTTGAAAATATCACAACCTTACAACGATAATTCCCAACTCAGAATTCAAGAAGCTCTTATGGGAGTCATGCCAAATTCAATCAGGAACACAGATCCCCTCCTAATTAATATATGCCATCCAGGACCCGTATCCTCTCAGAGATCCAATCTGGTACATGATAGAAATCCCTTCCTAGGGGCTGGGACCACCATATTCTTCCTATGGACCAATGATGGAGGCCTTAGGCTCTCTCTTCGAAAACCTTCTCCCACTCAATCTTTTGAAATCAAGGTTTAATTTAAAAGATATGCATGAACAATTTTAATTGAGCAGCACTCCCTATTCTATATGGCATGTTATCAACATACATGGCAAATCATATTATAATGCAGACAATCAAAGCAATTAAGCAAAGCTACAAGCAAAATAATGATAAATAATCATAATATTATGGTTCTACCCTAAAGAATAGAAAACAAAGATTACAAGAGAATAATCAAAACATATTATTGATTCTTCATCCTTGAAACTTTAAGCTATATCCTTTTTCATGTAATGCCCATCCGTAAGTCTTCAATCCCATATGAATCAAATACTCCAAACTTCTAGTCAAATCCAAATTTTTATATTTCTCAGAATTGTCCCAAAAATAAAATTAAAACTACACGAAAAATTGCACGTTTTTTGAAAAAATTTCTGGCTCTCTATCGACAAGCCGATCTATGTAATCAGCCTACCGGTCATGACCCACCAGCCTACTGATCTTTACAGATCAGCCTACCGATTCATGACCAATCAGCCTGCTAAACTAGAAGTTTGGCCTGCCGCTAGAGCCACCTAATTTTTGCCCCTCTGACAACCTACCGAACCTCATGTCTGGCCTGTCGATCTACAACCATTGGCCTTTAGAACTGGAGGGTTCGGTATGCTGACTGAGCAAAAATCACCCTTTCTAAGAAATACAATTTTTAATGCAATTCATCAATTTTATTTTTAAAAATTCAAAAACATAAAATTAGAGACTCAAGAAATACCTAGGTTTGACTTCATCCAACTTCTAGGTTCGTCTTCTCCGAATGATTATTTAATTACAAAATTTTTTACAAATTTAAAATTAAATAATAATTCCTAGACGGAGATGATAGTCCGCAATTTAATTACATGAAAAACCTAAATACACATTTTAATCTCTAAGGAACCATAACCGGTATAAATTAATTAATTAAACAATAATTTAATCAACCATAATTAATTAATAAACATTCACCATATAATCCATGACAACATATAAATATACAGAAACCCTAGAGTGTCAACTCTCTATAAAATTAAATTCAAGCATAGGAGAGATCAAGCTCACATAATTTATACATATAGTATGATCACAAATTTATAAATTTACGTAAAAACCATGGCTCTGATACTAATTGTTGAAAAAATAGTATGCAGCAAAATTTTTAAAAAAATTTTATATTAGAGTATTTTTCAAAACACAAGTTTGGCATACTATATACATGAATTAACCAGATCTTACTAACCTTGTAATGCTAAAGAACTCCCGTAGTTCGTGAAGAGAAGTAATGTTCCAAAAGAGCCTCAACCAACTGATCTTTTTTGTTATTCTCTATCCACGAGTGGAGTGAGTGTAGGCTCACACGTATAGCTCTTCCTCCGGGTGACTCTCCTTCCAACCAATTGAGAGAACCCAAAGCTAGTGTTCGTGATTTGTGAACAAGAGCTCTTAGGGAGTTTCAGAATCTCACCTGTAGAGTTTCACTCTTAATCTCTCAATTGATCTAAATAACCTTTGAGACTCACTCCCTATTTATAGAGGTTGGGTCCAGGGTCAGTCCTTATTAGATAAGATCTCAAAAATTCGAGTCAAAATTAAATTTGGAACAATATCAGATGAAATCTGCATGAAAATGCGTGATTTTTTTATCGCGCATAGGCAGGCCGATCTGCCCCATCGGTAGGCCAAACTTGAGGATCGACATGCCGAACTGCTGAAAAAAATCTCAACGAATCTTTTATTTTTTACCCGAGATTCTATAAAATAAAGCCTTAGTTTTAATTCAAATAACCCAATAGATAAGTTATCTAATTGAAACAACTTTATCTAGATACTCTCTTGGAAAATAAATGAATTGCTAATAATTCTACAAGTTTATCTTGATTTAATTTATCCAAAATTAAATCAACTGATAAACAGACAAGAATTGTCCGATCTTAATGATTCAACAAGTTTATCTTGAATTAATTATGTCACAAAATTAATTTAACCGATAAACATACATGAATTATTTGATTCTTTCAAATTTCAACCAATCAAATAAATCTGACATAAGTCACCAATTAATCGAAAATCACTCCATATCGTTGTAGGATTTTGTGAGCTAGCAAGGGAGATCAAATGGACCTATATAGTTTAAGATCCCGATAATTATGAAACCCAATATCCTAGATATACATTTCGTAATTGTCAACTCCAACGCTACTCCACTAAAAGCTTGGAGCTGCACTCTCGAACTCTATAGAATTACGAAGCCCATAAATATAAGTCTCCATGACATATCGTAGTGTATCGTATCCCCACAAGATTATTCATAATCGGCTGAAGGATAAGTTCTATCTTACCTTCCTGATTATTTTTATCTTATGTTCCATTATCTCACCATCAAAAAACTTACCATCCAAAGATAGTATACCATTCGGTTACACCTATGTATCCAAATGGTTGAGCGCTTCAGTTTTTCAATTATAGGATAACGCATATAAAAGGATATCACTACTCCTAAAGAGGAGCTATGGATTCCATATCTATGAATAACAGGTCTACACTATCAAGAGTCATGCCTCTAACGTTCCAATATGCATACCACTATTAAAAATGTGGGTGTCACCCTTTAGAACATCAAAAGACACAAGTCAAGACAATGGGCCCATTATTCATCTTCGAATTAAGATACAATACAAATGATTGTCTAAAGTGAATCGATTTGCCGAGACAGAATTATTAATCCAAATTGATTAACTTAATGTCCTGATCCAACATATCGTTACTTATGATAACGTGCCAATGTTTCCATTCACGGAGTCCACTTTCGATGGCCAAGACAAACCATCTCCTAATAAGGATATAAACAACATAACAATCTTTACATGAATAAAGCGTCCAACTTTATTCTCTCGATTGCGGATCTAATGATTTCCTCCATCACCTTAAGAATCGTGTCTTCCGCATAATCTGTCCATCATATGCCCAATTCTTAAAGGTTTAGATCGATAGTCTTAGACTATTGTTTGCTTAACATACATTCAACAAATATGAACATAAAGAGGACAAGATTTGGTATATAAATAGTAAATGAATTCTTTATTGATAAAAATGTCCCCAAAAACTTATTATATTTTTACTCCTTAGGGCATACACATCTAACAGTCTCCACATGGAGGATATGGTATATCCTTTTCTAGAACAAAATATACAAATATATTTGATGATCAAAGCTTTATGTTATGTTTCATATAACGTATTGTTATTATCCTATTAAAAATATGACGTTGTATGGATGGTCTAGAGGTATGGGCCATAGCCACTGCCTAAAATTATATTTAGTCTAATAATACATGTGAGACAATAGTCTTATCAAGAAAATTTCAAAAGTAATTTATCAGTAAATCCAATAAGTAACAGGGTCAATAAAACACTGAACAATTTTAATTTACCTATTGCCCAAATTAGTCAAATACATTATACGACAATTTTTTTTATTCATTTGCACATCAAGCTTCTTCTACAAGGAGTTTGAGCCTACACACTCTACCAAATGACTCAAAGACAAATTAATAAAAATTAGATATATCAATGATAATTATAATGCAATGAAATATGTTATCATTGGATAAATTTGCATGTGATAATTTATAGGCACCATAAGTACATTATCAAGAGTGCAGCTTTGGGTTTATAGTAGAGTGACACTGAGATTAATAACTAAATGGATAGTTAATCATGTATTAATTTATCTATTATTATTGGAGCTCAACATATTTCCATATAGTCTCAAGGCTAACTCATGACTTCCTATATGACAGATTGGGTAAATATAAACTACCATGGGTAAAACAAAAGTATACGCAAATCGAGCCGTCGGGCTTAATAGGGCGTATAGGCCATAGTCCCGATTGGACTACTAGTGGACGCAGGCCTAATAGGGTAGGCATCACATCTATTAATTTTCTAGAGAATTGATTGTTTAATTAATTGTAAAAATAATTATTCAATTGGATAATTCAGATTGAGGACAATTTATCATTTAAATTTGGAATTTTGAATAATTAATTTAATGCTAGTTGAATTTAAATTATAGATAGTTATTAACAATTATTTAAATTAGTTATTATTTTAAACAATAGAATTCGAATTTAAATTGGAAATGTTCGCATTGGATTTATCTTGGATGATACACATAATCACATATCTCTACATTGTGATTGGCTGGAGAATTTGAATTCCCCACCTAGTGGGTGGTGTGTATAGCAGAGAGAAATCCTCTTTGTGTGGCATTTTTATTAGATAAGAGAGGAGTAAATTCATCACATGGTTCTAATAGACTTCTAGCTCCTTCGCCTACTTCTATAAATAGAGACCTAGGGTCTTTATTTATTCTTAGATTGTCTAAATTCAAATTAGAGAGTATGACTTGGATTACTCATCTTTAGTAATTTTAGTTTCTCAAATACTTGAGTGGTTAGAAGGAATGTAGCTATGGTAGAGATTAACTGAGTATGCCCACACACATAACCATCATGCCCTGGAGTACAAGAGGTGACGTGACAGTTTAATTAAGTTAATTAAATGAAGATTTATTTAAAACTTGGGTTTTAGAATTAAAAATTTATTAATAAAAATATGATAATTTAAAAAAATCTTTTTAAAGCAGGCAATTATAGTAACTAAACAAATAAAAATAACAAAGTGGACGATAAGAAGATAATAAAAAAAAAGGAGAAAACGAGAATGGGTCCCACTGACCTACATTTGTGCACACACATGACACTGACAATATTAAATTATAACCACAGTCCAAAATAAAGAAAAGGGAAGTTAAAGTTATACATGCCTTGATTTTTATAATTTAAATAACCTACTACTCGAAAGTCCTATCCGTGGATTCTTCTTCGATCCTAAGCTGATATCCGCCTAGAGGGGAAAGATTTTAAAACAAATAAAATGTGAGCTAGAGGCTCAGTAGGAGTATATTTTAAAATATTAAATTTTAAATGAAATTTCATTATTCAAATAAATGTATAAGAAAACGAATTAGAACAAATAAATAAATAGTTAAAAATTTAATAAAAATTTATCTTACCAAAATAGTTTGTTGGTCGACCAGAAAGAATACTATTTTCTTTTCCTGGGCAAACCATATGTATTTCACCACCGTAGTGGCCCAGTTGGGTTTCAAGACCTGCCCCCAAGGTCGCGCAACTACACGACTCGATCTCTGGTATGGCATCATGCCCTTAAACATAATTATATATCTTTCTATGATTTACTAAAATCTCTTTTTACCAAATATAATCATTTACATTCATTATGAGGTTTGTTATGAAAACACGTCAATCTACTGCTTAAGAAAACAGTCAATAAAATCCTTTTTCTAAGCAATATTTAAAAACATTTTGATAAAAATATTGTTAAGGCCAAAATCATTTAAACCAGGTTACCAAGGAAGGGGTAGAAGTCCTACCTCAATACTCATGCTGGTGTCCCACACATAATTCTGGTCTGCTATACGTTAGCTCCGCAGATCCACGTATAACCTTAAATAAAAACTAGGTCTATTAGTATCTAGCGTGAGATATTCTATGTTACTAAATCATCCCATGGTGCCCTAGTGTGCCATTTAGGTTTATAAAATCATTTTACAAAGTTGAAATTTCAATCGGATTTAAAACAGTAAAAGGGGTGAAAAATTACAAAATTTCCACCATGCTGGTTGGCTTGCTAATCGCCCTGGTCCGGCTGGTCAAACCTTTTCAGGTTCGGCCTACCGAACAAATGAATCTAGCCTGCCAAACCCTTTGAATCCGGCCTGCCGAACACAAAGTTCAGCCTGTCGATCTGGAAAAATTCAAGAATTTTTCAGGCACGGGATTTTGGCCTCCCAAGCCTAAATCTTCAATTTCAACTTGTTTTCTCACATCTCAGGCATGAATAATGATCATAGTTGATAGAAAAATAAAGTAGATTATTTTTTAATACACTAAAACAAGATTTAAACAAAATTTTTGGAAAAATCTGAAATGAAAAAAATTAGAGAAAAATAAAAAATCTTGATTCAAATCCGTTTTTGATCAAACGAGGCTTAGATTCTAGTTGTTCTAAGTTCATCTAACCTAGATTAAAGGTTTTCTAAGCTTGGTAAAGCTTAGATTTCAAAATGCAAGAAAAATTGAAAAATTTAGAAAAGTTTAAAAATTTCAAAACTAACCTGAATCAAAGCTTTAAATCGTAGTTGTGGTTGTCTAATCTAGTTCCTGAGCCTTCAATCAACTAACTCAAAGCTTGGGATTGATTTTGTTTCAAAAATTTTTTGAGAGATTTGAGAGACAAGGAGAGGCAGAGAGAGGATGATTGAACGGGAGAGAAAGGAGAGAGAGGCGAGAGAGTGAAGAGAGAAGGGAGAGTAAGAAAGTTTAAATAAAGGAAAACGGTGGGCGGTTTCACTATGCGAAATCCATGTGCCACCCACGATTTTATAAAGCGAACATTTTGGCAAATTATTTTGTTTCAAAATTCCAAATAACAATTAAAATAATTAAGAGTAATTGATACCATTAAAATAATCAAAATATCATTCATTTAGAAATTCTACAAAACAATTAAATTAAGTTCAAAATACTCATTATGGCACACTAATCTACTATTTTACATACTAATATCACTTAATTAATTTCAAGGCGTTACAACAACGATCTAAAGAAAGAGAATAATATTGAAGATCTGACAGTAGAGATTCATTCTTGAAGAATTGTTGACTTAGAAGTGTTGTTTTCGGTCTCCAACTGATACGTTAAATTATATGTAATTTATTTTCTATAGCATCATGAGTTAGTTTCTTCAATATTAAATAAAAATTTTAAAATTTTGCTGCGTTATGATCCAGTTTTCTTGCATGAAAAGTATCAAATTGCTTTTCTTGCCATAAACACAACGTCAAAGATTTAACCTTGTGATCCGCGGATCATACGATCTTTCAAGATGCATTATCGTCCTCTATTTTATCAAAACCATTTGGAGGGTTATGATATTAGGATCCCAAATCCAAATAAGATAAATGTTTAGAAGCAAGGAATCTTGCAATCTCGGCTTGGACAATAGATGTTTAAGCAAGTACACTTGCAAATTGTTTTCGACATGCAAAGCTAGATCTATAGATAATGTGGCTTTAGAGAATTAGGATCAACACTCAAATGAGTGAGGTGTTCAACAATTGCAAGTTCTAAGCAAAGAGTTAAAGTATCGTGATACAATGGATGTTGAATACCTTTTGAACTACCCAGGAGAAAACAAGGCAACTTCAAATTTGTTGCATGATTAGTAAATTATTAAGAACGTCATGGGCAATAACAAAGAAGATGAAGTTGAAGAAGACAGTTATGTATTGGAACCTGTCTCGTACGAAGATGCACTCAAAGCAACAAGTAGTAACGAAGCCATAAATTTTGATCAGAGGGATTAACAACTACAACAAATATTCAACCAAAATAAATAATTATAAAAACTACGATGGTTCTTGAATAGGTTCTTATGCCCTAAAATGTTGTGTAATAATTTCATGGTTGGAGCTATTGAAGATTGTTTTTATTAATGAACATGAATAAAACATCATTAAATAGAAAATTTGTGAGAAAAAAATATGTAATGCATATGCTTTTATTGTATATTCGATTGTATGTAGTAGATTTTTCACAAAAATTAATATTAAAAATTATCTATCCGAAATAGCAACAACAACAACAAATAACTATGCCAAGATCGGGTAAATTACTTGATATAAATTTTTCTCTACTATTTTTTTATGTAAGATCATCAATACGTTTTAATTCCATGAACTAGTCCCTAGAACACAATACACGTTGAATCTTTACTATCTTGCAAGAGACTAATTTCTTCCCTTTCTAAATCTATCTTACATTCCATGCATTTTTACCTAAATATTAGAGAAAAAAATTCTATTTTTGTGTAATAACTAAAAAAAAAAAAGCAAAGAAAGTAGAATGTCAAAAAAAAAAACAAAAGAAATGAAATGTTATAAACATGTCATAATCATGTAAAATTTCATTACTTTGTTAGAATGCTCTATTTTTTTCATATGCATTCTACCGAAGAATTTACTGTGTATGCTTTATTTTTTAAAAAAGGTTATGTATGCTCTGGAGAAAAAATCAAGGAAAAAGAAACTAGAGAAAAAAAAAAAAATACACTCACTTTAAAATACAATCCAAACTCTTACCGAAGGGGAAAAGATTTTTATCAAATCCTTAGAAATATAAATTTAAGTTTGATTCAATGTGGCATTTTTCAATTTTAGAGGGAAAATAAAAAAGGTAATTAATATTAGGGGAGCTGTATATAGATCTATACACATACATATATATACTTGTAAACAAACAAAAGTTGAGGGCCATCAGTGACTTCGTCACTGAATACGAGAACACTACATAAGAGCTTCTTAACGGACTAAGAAAAGTTAAAGATGAGATCCAAGGAGACATCAATTTCAAGAAGAAACAAGCAACACTAGAGTCATATTTTATAAAGGCCTCCTAATTCAGTCATGTATATATAATTTTGAGGTATAATTTGATTATTAATTTATATTTCAAGTGGAACCTATGTGTTCTATTTTAGAAGTATTATCTTATAAATTTAGCGAGCAATTAATTTACCACATTGGTCCCAAGTAGGAACCGGCCAAAAATGTTATTTAATCAAGATAATTAATTTATCAATGTCATACTGTAGTGTTCCGAAAGAAGCACAAGCTTCACGGAAATGAAATTGCAACTAACCTAAATTTAATTGTTCATGCAAGAATTTTTGTTTCATTAAAAAAATAAGAATATTTCTAAAATGGATTTCTTAATCTCTCTGCAGGAAGAAATTTTATTGATTAGCAGTTCGTTCACCCTTTAATTTTTCCATTTCTTTCACATCTAGTCTCTACCAAACAAACCTGGCATCCTCATTATTATTATTATTATTATTTTGAACCCGAGGGTAGGAAAATTCAAATTACACACAATGTGGTGGAGTCGAGTCCATTGTGTTTTGCCCGCAATCACAACGTTATCCCCTTTTTTTTAATTAATTGTTCATATACCTCAAAATATATTGAAATAAAAACATCCGCATTGACGAGCTGTTAAAGCACGTTTAGAGATACCATCAGCAAGAGCATAAGCCATGGATGTGAAAAATTGAAGAGTCAGGGCAACCAGATCCTGAATTAGTACCATCAACCACCCTCTCTTAGAATTTCTTTCAAGAATGAAATTAACCAAACCTATATGAACCAAGGTTGCTATATGTGGCTCTACATTTTATAGGCTTGGACTGAATTGGGAAGGCTCTTACATTTTACCAAGGATCTTGATTGGCAACGTAAAAAAGAACTCAAAATTGACGCAAATCATTCAATCAATCATATGCTAATCTACTAATGTTCATCTCATTCAACTATATTTTGAGGGGGAAAAAAGAAGAAGAAAGTAATAGACGAGACAACAACTGGTTATTTCTAATATTTCCAAGTGTATATGATGAATCGATAAACCAAGTCGTCTTCAATCTGTCACCTTCTCCTGTGCCGTTTCTATACCTTGCACAGATGGTAAATGGCTTGAATGAGAAAGTAAATAGTAGCAAAAAACAACCATAAGAAGGGAGAGAGAGAGAGTGCAGCAAAAAGTATTCTCTTTACGATGTTATCATATGCATTAGATAGGAAAACTTTGAAGTTAGATAACAAATTTTACCTTAGGTTGCAAACTTTCTATTGACCATTGCAAAAAATGAAACAAGGAAAGTAGATCAGATGAAACAGGGTAATTAAAGAGAAAAGAAACAGAAAAAAGAACGCAGATAAAACAGGAAAATTTTTAGCATAGTTCTCGTTCTTCTTTTGTTATTAATAATTGCTTATAAACTAAAAGATTTGCGTTTTGTTTTGCCAAGAAATTCAGTAAACCAAAGAATGTGCACAATTGTGCTGAAATTCATGGAGATAGTGAAGAGAAAGATAAAACAATATAAGGGTAAGCAACTTCACTCTGATGGGTCACACACCATTTTTTTTTTCTCATAAAGACATTTTAAAATTGAAATCCTCAATATAGGTATTTCATTAAAAAAAAAAAAAAAAAAAAAAAAAGAAAAGTAAAAGAAAGAGTCCTAAATGTGCCTAAATGTATTCACATAACAAAGAAAAATATGTCAAAAGTTGCAAGCATAGCTCAAGTCTGCAATAACTTTATAGTTTTTAACAGAATTGTAGACTCACCAGTTTGGCCCTTCTTGGGGAAAGCTGCAACTGTAAAGAGGAAGCTCAAAGAGAAAAATTCTTTTGAACCACAAAGGCAAGTTCCCATACACCAGTGGGGGCAATGGAATCAGAGGGCTGAAGAAGAAAATATGTTAATTTTAGGTTTCTTTTCTTCACACACAAAAGAAAAAGCATAACATAGGATAGGATAAACTTAACCTTGTTGTTCTCTTATACATCCTGTATGCAGCCACATTTCCAAACCTCTTGTCTGCTGATTCCTGTTTCCATGTTTGTAGTACATCATTAGCAAGATTTATAGAGAAGCAAAGTCCACGACAAAAACAGAAAGGAGAAGCAAACCTCCAGCAATGGCAGGCCACTGATGAAAAGAAGTAACAACGTGAGAAAGATGGGACCAAAAATCACAAGCCACTCCGCACCATCAAGTACAGCTGTTGAAGCCACAAAAATCCCCCACCAAAGGAAAATCCAAGGGCAAAACAGTCATCAAGATTCATCTCATGAGGTATAAACCGAAGATCCAAATGATAAACCATGACTTTTTTTTATGTATAAAAGTTCAGAAAAAAAAATTATGTTTACGTATAGAAATAGTATTCTCATGAATGTAAATATTTTTATTTTGCAACGGTATTTCACCAGGTTTTATCAGACTATTTCCGAATAATTATCTATGCAATAATAAGATTGTGACACTGATCCATGACAATACTAACCTCCCCAAAATAATTAGGATGACGAGTGTACTTCCACAATCCTGCATTGCACCACTTCCCTCTAATTTCTAGATGAGTTTTTGAACGACAATTTTTGCTGGTCTGCAATAGCCTCAATAGAAAATCCTATAATCCATATGATCCACCCAATTATGTCTGCAGCATGCAGGCATGGTTTTCTGTCACTAGCATTAACTACTGTCACAGGTAAACTCACAGTCCACCCCAGACAGCCTGCAAACAGCGGGATAGGTTAGCCCCCTACCTTATTTACGTGTACTACATTCGATCAAAAATTGAAGACAGGGAAAGTTAGAACCTGAAATATCCAGAAAACTGCCAATCTTGCCAAAATGCCACACATTTCATCAAAACATCAGTCCTCCCCCCACTGTCAAATCCTGGTCAAAGCATTCAAGATATCGCAGTAATCCACAAATAGTGCTCAATTATATTCAATAATGGATAACCACATAATTGATCGAATGGCCACATTGAAGGTAAGCTCATATAGTGATCAACATAAATGTAGTTAGAATATGGAAAATCTCAAATATTGATAGTTAGATAGGATAGATGACTTAGGACTTTAACATGTGATAAAACTAGAGGCTTCACACATCAATTGAAAGACCAGGTCTGACTCAGATCTTGCACCCGCCAGCCCCTGCGCCCCCCCCCACCCCACCCAACCCCAAAACAAATGTAAAGCCACTGCAGAGTTGGGATATGTGGCTCTTTAGTTGATTTAACATTTGTAATTCATTTTGAAAACAAAATTCTATTTGATGGGACGATTTCAATAGAAAAAGTGAAGCAAAAAGAGAAAAATGAGTCTATCCATTATATTTTAGCAACAGGAACAACCCCAGGCGAAGACCCCATATTACCACAAGTGCACTCAACACAACCTGAATGAAAGAGCTGAGAATTCATATGTAGTGAGGGATGTGTTCATTTAGAACTATTCCTACTTTCTGCACAAAAGGTAAAGGTCTTCTTTTTTTTTTTTTTTTTTTAATAAATCAGGTAGTCGTGATAATCCATTATAGTTCAAGTAGCAGTAAACCTCACGTAAGACAATTGTACAGTGAAATCAGCAATATCCGCCCAGAAAACATAGAGGACCATGCAAAATCCAGCCTCGCTTTTTTAGTTCTTATGCAAAATTGTTGCTTGAGGAATTTAAGTAGGAGGCTTATCACACAGATCACCAACTGGCAATATCCCAATAAGCCCGTCAAAATTAGAGAAGGAAAAGTTGTAAGCTTGAGATTAGAAATATAAATATTTATGACACAACTCACACAAACTTCACCAATGGTTTTTCAAGTATTTTTCCTTGCTTATACGCTTATTCTCCTTAAATGGAGGAAACGATAAACACATAATTTATTTCGTAAATCCTTTAATATTTAAACAAGAAGAGAAAAAGATAAGGAGATATAAATGATACCTGTCTAAAATGCCATGAACCCTTGACCACCAGAGTCAATATGGCAAGTATAACAAAGTTTGTGCATCCTCTAAAGAAAAAGAAGAAGAAGAAGATACAACCAGAATCATTACATCATAAGGAGAGTAAAATCTAGAACATCCAACCCATTTCTCATGAGCAAAAAACCAACCCATTTGAAACTTAAGTCTTCCCTCAACAATTTCTTTTTCTTTTGCCTTTTTTCTTTTTTCTTTAATTTTCCTCTTTTCAGTTGTTATTCTTGTTCACTTTCTTCACTGAATTGGTCTTAATTCCTTTAGTTTACTCTCTCTGTTACTCAAAATTCGAATTCAGAAGAAAACCATTCCAAATGAAAGTCTCAAAAAGCTTAAGAATATAAAAAGTAGGAAAAAAAAAACCAGCGAAGTCGGTGACTTTGTTGATCTTGACAAGAGCAGTGATTATGAAAAACAACTGATATCCCACCTTCAGCACAACCGAAATCACAAAATTACCCAAGAATTTAAAAAAAAATGAATGAGAGAAATTTTCTTTAACCCTTTTTTCAAAATATCCCGAAAGGAACAACCCTCTTTGTGCCTTGGTGTTGGGTGTGTTGTCACATTTCTACATCGTCAAAGGTTCAAGGGTTGTCTTGAGAATAAGAAGATAGAGAAAGTACTGTGTCAATGTCTGTAAGACCTAAGAACTGTGAGTTGATAACAGGACCGATGGCTGTAAGGCCTAATCTAATTGCTATGTTCTTTAACATAAAGTCTGTTAACTTTATTGGTTTGAATTTTCCTTATATTTATTTATATCCAATAAAAAAAAAAGAGAGGAAAGTTTGTGGTCGGAATTACAACACACCATGCATAACATCTACCGTCCTGGCTTTCGTTGGAATGGTTTTTCCTCGCATTCTTGAATTTGGACAATATCGCCTTCCTGTGTTGTATACTTCCATTTTATGGACCACTTTGTCGTGTCCCATTTTGTTAACGACCCTTGAATCCTTTTCTTATTTTATTTTTGTCAATTTATTTATTCGTTTGGCTCTTCTTTTTGGCGACAAACCTTATTTTTACGTTCATGATATGCACATGTATTGGGGATATGATTTATGTAATTCGAATTAGTCGAGTCTATTGGGAGTGTTCAATTGGGCTCTTCAATAGAGTACCATCGGACTTATTAGGATATTCGTTAAATGAGTTGATGCATTCGATATAAACCATTTAGCAATGTTTGGTCCGACGGATAAAATTTGTTTGATTTGCTCGATGCAAGGGCAAGTGGAGATAGTTAACGATTAAGGAGCAAATTACTTACTCTTTGCGTGATTGGGTTGACATGATGGATCAAGGTTCGAAAGTGTCAATTATAAATCCACTAACTCACATAGCAGATCATGGGAACATGGCCAAAAACTCGCATCCAATGAAGAGTTGACATGTGTCCCACTACCACAAGCATTACAGAAGCCCACTCTTTCCACCAGTTGAAGTCTACAATCTCAACAAGGACATCTAAATAGAGGCTGAAAGAATCACTTAAGGGCATCCCAAATTCCCATTTGCACTTCAAAAACTCTACAGAATCTATACAAAAAATCCTTTGCCTTTGTCGATTCATCTATTGTCTACAAAAACCCTTGTATTTGTATCAAGTTCATTAAATAGTGGGGTAGCTCTTTTCGGAGAGTGAACCACTATAAAACTTACATGTGATATCATTATTTTTACAGCATTTGTCTTCAAGTTCTATTTTCTAATTTGTATTTGTGATAATCAGTACTCTAATCTTGTTTGTGAAGTTTGTTAGGACTTAATAACAGTGATTTGAAGGTCAATTATCTTTAATCAACTTGTAAAATTTAATTTGATTTAATTGTAGATCCAATATCTATAGTTTGGCACCTATCATGGGGCTCTATAATCGCCAAATTGAGGATCTTTAGCAACTTCTACAACAAGTGATGGGAGGCGACATGAGCGACCATGACATTCATAATGAAGGAAATGAGGACATTCCACCGCAGCGATTGGCAGAGACAAGCAACTAAATATCCTTGTTATAGAATTCAAAAGTCTAAAGATGCTGCTACAAGAGCAAGTACTTCGTTTCTAGGAGCGAGACAGATGCCTTGAAGAGTTGAACAAGGAGAACAGATTGCTCAAAAACCAAATCAATTCCCAAAATTCCCAGTTTGCAGCCTACTTATACTACTACTATTTGTAGTCTAGATATTCGACCACACCGATAGCATTATGGCAGTACCAAATGCCACAGCCAATAAGACAGCAACTAGCATTCAGCCCTGTAAGTAGGATGTAACCCATGTACACCCTAGATGGGAGACCGTTAACATTGGCAATGACCGCCAGGACCACAACAACTGTAGCGGACACAGAAGGATAGGCAACCAAAACCAGGAATATAGCAAACAACCCAAGTGTTAGAGGTTATTCCTATCCCAACCCCACTAATAGAAAAATCCAACAGACGATGCATGACATGCTCGGGCAAAACACCAAGCTGTTTGAGGAAAAAAATCAAACAAAAGGTGATGAAGGTAATGAGTAGAACTTCAACACTTGATGACACCTCCAAAAACATCCATGAGACCTCATTCACCATAAGGATTATGATGGTTGTCCTTTTAAAGTATGGCAACCTAATGTTTGCTCAGTTTAATAGGACTTTGGATCCAAATGATCACCTCTTTCAGTACAAAAATGTAGTAAGTATGACTAATATCCCTAACAATATTCTTGAGGAGATGATGTGCAAGTTGTTTGTGAAGAGCTTGATGGGACCAGCCTTGCAATGATTTAACAACATTCAACTTGAATCAATCGATAGTTTCAAAGCATTGGCTGATTTGTTCGTCAAGGCCTACCTAGTACACATTAAGACGGGCTAGATGACTAAGGATTTGTAGGCATTTGTCTAAGGTCAAGGCAAGTCCCTGCTAACTTACATTAAGAGGTCCAGTAAGGCAATCTCGAAGATATTGGACATTAAAGTCGAGACAGTAAGAGAAGCAGTAAAGAAGGGGCAGTTGACAGCAAGAGAAGTAATAAAGAAGGGGCAGCTACACAAGTCCCAATTCAAAGACTACATATGCTTTAACAACCCAAAGACGATTCAAGAGGCTCTTAATCAAGCACAAAATACATTGATTTGAAGGAGGAGAACAAGCGATGCGAAGAGGAGCTTGCAAGAAGCAAAGTAATGAATAGGAAAACAAAGAAAAGACCACCAATAAGAGGGCTAGAATGAATGGTTTGAATTAGGACTCAACAGACCGAATAGAGAAGGAAAGATGATTGGAGGCCTTAGGGAGGAAACCCTATCACCATCGAGATATGCTTTGAACATCACTCCAACCAAGCTGATCGCTCAACTCGAGGGTAAGGATTACGTTTGGTGGCCCAATAAGATGACACCTACCCAATCCTGAGACTAACTATGAGTTTTATCATGATGGAAACATGATATTACGGCTATTTATTTATTATTTTGCTTATGGCTTTACATGTTACTTTGCTTGTTTGCATTGTAATATGATTTGCCATGTATGTTGATAACATGCCATATAGAATAGGTAGGGTCGCTTGTTAAAAATTGTTCATGCATGTTAACATAAAACCTTGACTCCTAAAATATTGAGTGGAAGAAGGCTTTTGAGGAGAGGACCTATGGCCTTCATTGTTAGTCCATAGGTAGCACATGGTGGTTCTGACCCTTAGACAAGCAATTCATTATGTAACGGGTTAGATCTCCAAAAGGATAATTTATTTTAGCATGATTTATTGTTGTACACCCCTAGGTGACATTATAAATCATGGATAAAATAGTTGAAATGATTGTTATACACTCAAGATTAATTTTATTATTAACCTCCCCTAGGAGCTCTGTTAATGAAATTATGGCCAAAGAAAATGATTATTAATATATGCTAGATCAAACGGGTCTTGGATGGCATATATTAATAGGAAAAGGTTCGTGTTCCTAATGAATTTAGCAAGTCTCTCCTAGGCGGCTTGTTAAATTCTGAGTTGAAAATTATCATTGTAAGGTTGTAATTTTTTCAAGGTTTTGACATATAAAAATAATTGTATGTTTACTTGTTTGTGTTATCTTACTAAACTATTGTGTAATATTTGCTTATATTTGGTATGTGAATCTTTATTATAGATTAAATGGTCTAAAAATGCTTTATCATTGATACTCAATAAAAACATGTTAACTGGAGAGAATTACAATTATTAGAAAAGGAATCTAAAAATTGTCCTTTCCTTTGAGAAATTGAAATTTGTGTTGACAATATAGTGTCCTCTTGAACCTACCAGAGATTCTACTAACGAGCAAATCCAAGCGTATAATCGCTAGAAAGATGCTAATGATCAAGTCTGTTGTTATGTCATGGCTAGCATGAATAACGTGTTGCAGGCTCAACATGAAGATTATGAGACTAAGAAGTAGGTCTCGGATAATCTTGAAAGCATGTTTCGAGGCCAAGCCCTAACAAAATGACAAGAGGCTCTTCGAAAACTCTTAAACTGCAAACAAAGACCAATGAAGGAGCATATGATTTTAGTCATGGGTTACCTTGCTGAGGCTAAAACTCATAGAGCTAATATAGATGCTGAGTCACAGATGACTATGGTTTTTGAGACTCTATCTAAGGAGTTCATCCTATTTAAAGCTTCATATAATTCGAGCAATAGACAGGATATGACCTAGAGTCTATGGGGATACGAGATATGTCATATTTGGTCACTTAGTGTAAGTGGGAGATCGTTAGACATAGTGCTCTAAGGAGTAAAATGTTGACATTGGTGCATTATTATAGGTGATGATGTATTAGATTGGTACATAAAAGTTGAATTGATTTGGTTAATAATTCTGTTTATACAAATTGATTCACTTTAGATAATCATATATGTTGTGTATTAATCCTGAAATGACCAATGAGCCTATATTCTTGACTTATGTCTTTTGATATACCAAAAGGTGACATCTTGACTTAATAATGGTACACATATTAATACATTAGAGACATGACTCTTGATTCATGTAGACTCATTATTCATAGATATGGAATCCATAGCTCTTTTTATAGAGTTAATGATATTCTCTTATATGCATTATCATATAATTGGAAGACTATAGTGCTTAACCATTTGGTTACAAAGGCGTAACTGAATGGTATACTATCTATAAATAGTAGTGTTCCAATGGTGTGATAATGGAACATAAGATAAAAATAATCAGAAAGATAAAAAGGAATTTATCCTTAAGCTGATTGTGAATATCCTATGGAGATGTAACACATTATGATAGGCCATAGACAATTAGCTTATTAAAGCTTTGTAATTTTATATAGTTTCGAGAGTATAGCTCTAAGCTTTTAGTGAGTAGTGTTAGAGATAAAATATGTATCTGGGATATTGTATGTTATAATTATTGAAGCTTGAACTATATATGTCCATCGAATCTTCTTTGTTAGCTTATTATAAATATTCTAACAATACGATATGTTTTTGCTATATATTGGTGACTTATATTAAATTATTAGATTGGCTGAAATTTGATAAGATTAGATTTAATAACTCATGTTAGTTTATCGATTGAATTAATTTTGTAAATTAATTCAAGATAAACATGTTGAATTATTTGGATAATATTTTATTTTCTATGGGATTATCTACATATGACTATTTTAATTAGATAACTTCTCTATTAAACTGACATATGAGCCTAAAGAAGAGGTGCCGAAAGTGTGGACCACGTAGGTTGATGGATTAAGCAATTAGAAGGGATCAGAAGTTGGAGTCTTGCTATAAACACCAATGGATAAAGAAATCAAGCAATCCTTCAGATAGGGCTTCAAAGTGACGAATAACGAGGCAAAAGATGAATCTATGATTGTTGGACTAAAATTGGCAAAGATATTGGGGGCTGTCGAGCTCATTGTCGAAAGCGATTCAACCCTGGTCATCTACCAGATAATAGGTGGGTACAAAGCATGGGATGGTAAGATGGTTTCTTTGTTGGAAATCGTGAATAACCTTAAGTCTCAATTAGGTTGGTAGTAAAGCATGTATCGCATGAGTCAAACACGAGAGCTAATGCGCTTACGAACCTTGGTCTGCCAATCAAAGTGAATGAGAAAAGGAGTGTCCCTTTTGGGTACATCGAGCAACCAAGCATAGCAAAGAGAGAGGAAGCACAACACATCGACCCAATAGACAACTAGAGGACCCCAATCGAGATGCACATTAATGAAGGGTGGCTACTGTAACGCCCCCCTTACGGACGTCACAGATATTGATGAGGGCATCGGAAGCACAAGCAAGAGCACAAGGGATGAGACATATTTAGATCCAATTCAAGTTCCCATTAGTCCGGTTATGAGAGCTCATGCAAAGAAATTCAAAGAAATGCTTATTGGGCTGATTCAAGCATCTTGGGCTCAAGCTATCGCATGGAGGCCCATTGAGGGAATTTCATGTGACATCCAGACCAACAAATGCGTGATTCAAGTTCTAGAAGGGACCGAATAATCCTATGGCTGCAAATAATCTTGCTACTTTCCATTTCAATTACTTTCCCAATTTGAGGCGACAAGTGGTGAGAAAAATCAGCTAATTGCCTAATTATTGTCTAGTTTCCTTTTCTTTTACAAAACATGTGTTTACTTTTATATTATTGTAAGGCTTTTTAAGCCATTTAGGAAACTTACTTTATTTGCTTTAGATTGAGCATCTTTTTGGCTGGTAATTGATTTGCCCGAAATTCCATGGGCAATTAGGAGCTCAAAATTTGCAAAGCGGAACCACTATATGTTGTAACAAATTTCATTCAATGGTAATAAGTTTTTACACACAATTTGAGGTTTAATTCTCTTCAGTTCCTAAACTAACTATTCGAACTTATTGGAAGATTCTATGGCGTTCAAAGACTTATCAATCAGTCTGTCCATAACTGATTGTGGCGTCCTCACATACCAAGGTTCGTGCTTCTTGTTAGGCATCGGGTCGCGGTTCCACCCCAAATCCGATTAGGCATTTCGTTCGTATCATTTGGTATCAGAGCCAGGTTCTAATTAGGTTTTGCTTATCCGTTCTCTTAGTTTTTTTTGTTTGTTTCAATTATTTGTGAGTCTTGATTTCCAATATCAAAGTCGGGTTTAAAAAAAAAAAAAAAGAGGTTCCAAAAAGAAAAAAAAAAGAAAAGAAAGAAAAAAAACAAAGGAAAGAAGGAGACAAGAGGATCCAAAAAAAAAAAAAGTCTGGAGACCCATCTTAAAATTTTTTGTTTGATTCTTGTTATTTATGGTTTAAGGAGCCCAAAATTGAATTCCCTACCAAGACCAAAATTTTTTGCTCAAATTTCTTTTCTTTTGGGTGTGATTTCCGAAAGCCCAAAATTATCATTGCCTGTTATACTCTTAGCCTCCTTGGTAATCTGTTTGTGAATTGTCAAGGAAAATTTTGATATTGATTTGACTAGTTTTATAGGAATTGAGTGAGAATTTACGAGTGGAAAAAGGCACTAGAGGCGAGAGTATTAGAGTGGATAAAAGCCAAAAAGTATTGGGTGCAAACACGAGTGAAATTGAGTGAACCATTTCACGAGTGAAACATGTAAGAGAGTGCGGTAAGGTCCTTTGCATTGTTTCTTACTTTGTTTTTGCAACCAAAAAAAATGTCAAACAACAGCAAGAACACTATTGAGGGTACCTCTGGTGCAACAGATCCAAAAATCCTCATAGAAGTGATGATAGGGGAGATGAGACGATTATTGAGAGGAGAGTTAGAACAGCTTCATGAGAGGATAGACCGGATAGAAAACGCACGTGTGGAACAGCCACAACATGTTCCTCATGCACGTAGGTGGGAAAGGGTTCCGATTAGAGGAGAGGTTAATGACTACTATGGGATTGATGGGGACGAGTTTGATGAAGGAGAAGATTCAGTGGGTAGTCAGCAAAGATTTGGACAGGATAGAGGAGTTAGGAACCATGAAAATGATAGTTTGAGAGGCATAAAATTGAAGATACCATCATTTCAACGCAAATTAGATCTTGAAGCGTACCTAGACTAGGAGAAGAAAATGGAGTTTGTCTTCGACTACCACAACTATTCCAAGGCGAAGAAGGTAAAACTGGCTGTAATTGAATTTTCTGATTATGCTATTACCTGGTGGGATCAACTTGTCATAAATAGGAGACGACATAGAGAGCGACCTATTGAGTCATGGGGAGAGATGAAGACCGTGATGAGGAAGTGATTTGTACCAGCTTACTACTACTGAGAATTGTACAACAAACTACAAAATCTTAAGCAAGGCAATCGGAGTGTGGAGGAGTACTATAAGGAGATGGAGGTTATGATGATTCGAGCAAATATAGAGGAGGATCGGGAGGCTACAATGGCACGGTTTTTGGCGGGCTTGAATCGAGAAATTAACAATGCCGTTGAGTTACAACATTATGTGGAGTTGGAGGACATGGTGCACATGGCTGTCAAAATTGAGAATCAACTTAAGAGGAGGGGTAGTAACACACGTCCAAGCCAAAACCCAAGTACATCCACTTGGAAAATGAACCAATGGAGGAAGGATGAGAAGCAACCCAACCCCAAAACCAAAGACCGAGCAAAAACAAGAGGTGGCCAGCCATGGGAATCAAGGTAAACCCGATTCTTCTACTACTCAAAATCGTGATATTAAATGTTTTAAATGTCAAGGCAGGGGTCACATATCAAGCCAATGTCTGAACAAACGAGCTATGGTGATGCGGGACAATGGAGAGGTTGAAACTGATGAGGATTCCGACAACGATTCTATGCCTTCATTAGAAGGTGCTGACGATGAGGAGTACGCTGCCCAAGGAGAATTGTTGGTTACAAGGAGAGCTCTTAGTATGCAGGCCAAAGAAGAAGAAGAAGAGGTGCAAAGGGAAAACATCTTCCATACTAGGTGCCATGTCCAAAATAAGGTATGTAATGTGATTATTGATGGTGGAAGTTGTACTAACGTTGCTAGCACAACCATGGTAGAGAAGTTAGGGTTGCACACAAGTAAGCATCCTCGACCTTATAAATTGCAATGGTTAAATGATAGTGGTGAGGTAAAGGTGCATAAGCAAGTGTTAGTTTCTTTTCGCATTGGAAGATATGAAGATGATGTTTTGTGTGATGTGATTCCGATGCAAGCTGGGCACTTATTATTAGGCAGACCATGGCAATTTGATCGGCGAGTTAAACATGATGGTTTCACCAACAAGTACTCATTTGTTCATAATTAAAAAATGATCACTCTTGTTCCGTTAACACCAAAACAGGTCCATGAAGACCAAGTGAGCTTACAGACAGAAAATGATAAAAGAAAAATGATGAGTAGAGAAAAATCAAGAGTGGGAGCACAAAAAGAGAGTTCAGCCAGTGAGGAAAAAAAGAAAAAGATGGCTGAGAAAAAGGAGAGCAAAGAGAGCAAAGGAGAGAAAATTGAGAGGGCTGAAAAAAATTCACAATAAGCCAATGAGAGAAAAGCAGAGAAAAAAACAAACTTCTATGTGAGAGGTGGTGAGATTAAAAGGGTTTTCTTTTCAAATCAGCCAATGATTGTACTTTTGTACAAAGAGGCATTTTTAAACACTAACGAAATTGACCCTGCATTGCCTAGTTCTGTTGTTTCTCTGTTGCAGGAATTTGAGGATGTATTTCCAGATGAGGTGCCTGATGGATTGCCACCAATTCGGGGAATTTGATTTTGTACTTGGCGCTTCCATTCCAAACCTACTGGCTTATAGAAGCAACCCCGAGGAGACAAAGGAGCTTCAAAGGCAAGTCTGTGAGTTGATGACAAAGGGGTACGTGAGAGAAAGTATGAGCCCGTGCGTTGTTCCAGTCTTACTTGTGCCTAAGAAGTATGGGACATGGAGGATGTGCGTAGACTGCAAAGCCATTAACAATATCACGGTAAAGTATCGCCATCCTATTCCTCATTTAGATGATATGTTGGATGAATTGCTTGGTGCTTCTGTGTTCTTAAAAATTGATTTGAAAAGTGGATACCATCAAATACGCATGAAAGAGGGTGATGAATGGAAAACTGCCTTTAAGACAAAATATGGTCTGTATGAGTGGTTAGTAATGCCATTTGGTTTAACTAATGCTCCAAGTACATTTATGCGTTTAATGAATCATGTGTTACATGCATTTATTGGCAAGTTTGTTGTTGTGTATTTTGATGATATACTCATTTATAGTAAAGACGTGGACCAACATGTAGTGCATTTAAAATCTGTTTTGGATGTGCTTAGAAAGGAGAAATTGTATGCTAATCTCAAGAAGTGTA
>CAMOHE010041112.1:0-23377 GCA_946598075.1 Artocarpus hirsutus | reverse complement strand
GGGGTGGAGAGTTGTAACATCCTAAAGTTAATTAAATAGAATTAGAATATTGAATGGTGAATTAGTGTGCCATGATGAGTGTTTTGAACTTAATTTGATTGCTTTGTGGAAACCTTGTGTTAATTACTTTTTTGATGACTTTTAATTGTTCTAAATTGTTTTTAATTGTTGATTTAAGTGTTAATAAAACAATTTGATTTGAAAACAGTGTGTAGTTGCTCACAGCCTCATGCAACTGCTTTTCTCTCTCTTTTCCTATTTATTTCACTTTTCTCCTCTCTCTCTTCATTTTCTCCCGTGCACCCTCTCTCTCTTCTCTCTCTCTCGTTTCTCTCGGTTCACTCTCTTTCTCTCTCAAAAATTTTTGAAACAAATTTCGTTTTCAAGCTTCGGGCTAGGAGATCGAAGGCTCGGGAACAAGATTCAACAACAAAAACAACGTTTTCAAGCTTTGATTCAAGGTTAGATTTTAAAACTCAAAGTTTTTCTATTTTTCAAGATTTTCTTGCATTTTGAAATTTTAGAGTTTCTAAGCCTAGAAAAGCTTCAATCTAAGCTAGATGGACTTAGATTAGCTAGAATTAAACTTCATTTCATCAAAAACGGATTAGAATCAAGATTTTTCATTTTTCCTCTATTTTCTCTATTTTCGGATTTTTGTAAAAATCTTGTCTAAAACTTGTTTTAATTCATTCAAAAGTGTTCCATTATGATTTTCTATTGTTTATGATGATTATCCATGCCTGGGAATTGAGAAAACAGGTTAGATTTGAAGATTTGAATTCGGGGATGCCGAGACCCGTGCGTGGAAATTTCTGGGATTTTTCCAGATCGACAGGCCGAACTTCGTGTTCGGTAGGCCGGATTCACAGGATCGGTAGGCCGGATTCATCCGACCGGCAGGCCAAACCTGGAGATGTTCGGCCGACCGAACTTGTTCCTCCGGCAGGCCAAACTGTGCAGTCCGGCAGGCCGAACCAGGGGAACCGGCAGGCCGACCGAGCCAGGAGAAATTTTATGATTTTCACCCGTTTTAAACTGTTTTGAACCCTGATTTAAATTTCAACTTTGTACAATGATTTTATAAACCTAAATGGCACACTAGGACACCATGAGATGATTTAGCATCATGGGATACCTCGGGTTAGATGCTAATGAGCTAAGTTACTATGCATTTAGGATTTGTGCGTGGATCCGCGGAGCTAACGTATAGCGGACCGGGATTACGGTGTGAGACACCGGTACGAGTATTGAGGTAGGACTTCTAACCCTTTTCTTTGGCAGCCCTATTTCAAAATGATTTAAGCTAAAAATGGATTTTTATCAAATGTTTTCAATGACAGATTGGGAAATGATTTTATTTAAACATCTTTACAAACGATTGATTGAGAAATGTTCATAGTGAACTTCATAATGAATATAAATGTTTATATATGGTAAAGAAGAGATTTTATGAATCAGAGAAATATATATGTATATATATATTTTAGGGCATGATGCCATATCAGAGATCAGGTTGTGTAGTGAACAGCCTTGGGGGCAGGTCCCGAAACCCAGCTGGGCCACTACGGTGGTGAGTTATGTATGGTTTGCCCAGGAAAGGAAAACGGTATTCTTTCTGGTTAACTTATTTGAATTATTTTTGGAAGATTATATTTTATTTAATTTCACATTTAATTATTTATTCGTTGATTGTTCTAGTTCATTTTTATATATGTTTATTTGATTTATGCAATTTCTTTCAAAGTTGAATAATTTTTAAATATAGTCCTACTGGGCCTTTCGCTCATATTTTATCTATTTTAAAATCTTAACCCTAGGTGGATATCAGCATAGGTTTGGAGAAGAGTCCGCCGACCGGACTTACGATCAGTAGAAGTACTTGGTAGGTTAATTTACAATTCAAGGCATGTAAGACTCTAACTTTTCTTTTATTCTGGACTGTGGTTGTATCATAATATTGTCAGTACTATATGTGTGTGCATAATATATGGGTTAGTGGGACTCATACACGTTCCACCCCATATTTAATTATTTTAATGTTATTTCTATTTGTTTAATTATTATGATGGTTCGTTTATTTCTTTAACTTTTCTTTTCAAACGATTTTAAAATTATCACCTTTTTATTTATAAATTTCCTTATAAAACCCTATTTTTAACCAAATCTTTACTTAATTAATTTAATTAAACCAACACGTCACCTCCCGTACTCCGGGGCATGACATCATCCTTATCCCTTGACATTCTACCAACTCCACCATTGTTCAACCGTCCTTTGTTGTTCCACCAACTCCATCGCCTTTGGTAAATTTCAAACCATTACTTTTAGTTTTAGTATTATTGTTAGTTCTAAAGTTAGCATTATTTGGTTACTTTAGTGTTATTTACCTTTAGTTTTAGTTTTACTATTAGTTATATTGATTTGTTTTTTGTCATTTAGTATGTGTTACTTGTATTTGATGTTTGAAAGAACTTTGAACAACATTTAACATTTTGGAGTGAGAATAGGTTGCTTTTTATGTGTTTGTGATGCCTAAGTATTATTGTGATACCCACCACATGTTTGGAGATTTTTAGAGATTTTTTTTAGGGGAATACGTCGTGAAAAATTGGCATTCTACAATGGTTTCTTGAAAAACCATCGTGGAATCAAAGGCTTCCATGACGGTTTCTTAAGAAACCGTCTTGAAATCCTTAGTATTCCACGACGGTTTTTTAAAAAACCATCGTGGAATGTCAATTTTTCACGACGGTTTATCAAAAAACCGTCGTCAAAAATTACTACATTACAACCCCTTCCCATGTCAATTTTTATATTACATGATGGTAAAAAACCGTTGTGAAAACTCCATATCGTACCACGACTGAATTTTTCATGACGGTTTTTTAACCGTCGTAAAATTTTTTCACGGCGGTTATAAACTGTCGTGTCCACAATTTTTAGTAGTGATGGCAAGGCTAGCCATGCCGCTCTCTTCCCTATGGCTGTTGATAGTGTGACGTGTTGATTGGGCTTTGGCGCAAGCTTACTCTGTGGTGAAAAAAGAAATCTCTTTTGGTGAAGCTCTCTTTGGCAAAACTACGCTTCTGGTGTTAAAAATAAAAATAAAAATAAAAACCCGAAGATTCGCAAGACAAGATTACAACACATTGGGAACGGTTGCCATCAACGGCCTTCTACAAACAGATTATACTAGGAAAGTTTCAAAGCAGATTCCATGGTTTGAAGATTGAATGTTTGAACTATTTTGTTACAGTGCATATCCCACATAATTAAATTGTATGACACAAATTTAAGCTTATATCCCGTAATATGGTCAAAGGTAGTTTGTATATAGACCTAAGCCACGTTTCAGTGATCTTTAAGTTGATCGTGGTCTAGAAGACCAAAGAATATAAACAGGCTTGTATTATTCATTTTTATTAGACTAGACCTTTTTCCTACTTTAGGAGACTCTAAGTCTATGAGAAATTAGAATAAAATAGGCAATGAAGGAAATTAATCCTAAAAACCAACCTAAAAGGAGCCTTGGCCTGATTTTAGGGGAACACCCACTAGGCTTAGCTGGCCCACCCAACGTAGTTAACCCATCAATTCAACCAGCCCGTTAACCCACCTGAGCTGAGGAAATAGCCATGCAAAGAGACGAAACTAACCTTTCTTTCATTTGGTGGTCATACTAGGGTGTTCTATCAAAAAAATTTTACCAAGAGGGAAGACACTCTTGTTTCTCCCTTTCTCCTTCTTAAAGACCACCCAAAGTGGTATCTTCATCGGGTAACATTGCATGTAACGCCCCTTAAGCTAGGATATTATTCATTAATTTAGTCGTAACCAACTAGCCTAAAAAGCGTTACTTCTTATCGACTTTCCTTAACATAAATGCTTTAATCGAATAATCATAGACAACAGAGTTATCAAAATTACAATTCTTATACAAAAGCAAACGAATTTGAAGGCTCAAATAAAAAAAAAATCTAAATAGCATAATTATGAGATTGCAATGTCTCTTATCATTAGACATCATATTCAATGATGTGATGTATGAGCACATGAATTCTTGTTCATTTTCATATAAAATTCATTGAATATTGTACCCTTCATTTATGTAAAACATAAAGCATCAATTTTCTTTTAGAGTTTGTTGAAGTAGGTAGGCACCTTCCGTCAATTTCTTTAGACCATTAAATGTTGTTGTGTGGTATCCCACAACATAAGTCCCCGTCGGGATGGTCTCTATCGAGACATCTATAAGGTCTAGAGTCTCCTTTGAGACATAATAAAAACATACAAGTCTCTTTCAAGATTGGCCTCCTTCGAGGCTCTTCTTTTGCCTAGCCCTATTCCAAGTTCATCCAAAAATTTCATTAAACCATTCCTTTTATTTCATATAATTTTCACAAAATTAGGATATAATAGTATGATTGTAAAATCATGCGATCACGTGCTCAATGAATGCACCAAGTGCATAAATGAAATCTCACGTATAAATGCTTACTCACTAAACATATCAATGAGCATATAAATCATGTAACCATAGAAAATATTATGCATTCAAAACTATTGTTCCTGTGATATAGTTGAGATTTCCACTTATCTCGTCTTTGGTGTTCAACAGAATAAAAAGGATGGGGCTCTTACTCATTACGTTGCATGTGCTAGAATCTCGTTCTATGTACATTACTAGGATGGGCCTCTTACTCATTATGTTGCATGTGCTCTAATCTTGTTCTATGTGCATTACTAGACGATAACTCTATGGTCTTGAAATGTCTTATTCTTTCTCGGCCTTAAACTTGAGGTTACACTAAGAATACTTTATCCAACTCATCTATGTATCAATTACATTGTGGTCTTGAACATGACTTAATTTGCAAAATATTTAGCTAGGAGACAAAAATTCTAAGGCCCATATATCTAAGGTTTAGTTAGATTCTTACTGATATTATTTTTTATGCTTTCAACTTTAAATGACAACAAGAACCCAATTAATTGAACCTCATGAAACTTCAGTTTGTCATAAGGGCACTATCTAGATAATGTTAATTAACAGTATAAGTATCCACTAAATTCTAAGATGAATTAGATAGAGTTTTATCCTATATTATGACTCCTCAAAAAAAACACATACCAACCTTCAAAGCTTCATACTCAAAAGGATAGATTTCTACATATTTCAAATAATTGGCAGCCACTAAAAACCATTCGTGAATTTTTCATATAGCAAGCATATCACTCACATAATTATATAACATCTATGCCACACCCGTTTTATCCCCTGAAAGTAGCATAAAAAATTCTAGCTCACCCAACAATATTTTAAAATCCCTGAGTAGGACTTTAGGGAATTCTACCTTTAATTACATAATTTTCTCTTATATTGTTGAGTCGACGCAGTACAAGTCAAACCTCAACGCCTAAAAAAAATGACTGATATCTCTTATTTTGTAGTTATAGCTAAAGAATTAATTCATGAAATGAAATATTATGAGAATCCAAACTTGCCTTTCCTTGTTATAATTTCTACTTCAACAAGTTCCATAAGGCTTCAATTTGGTTTTCTCCGCTTTAATTAGCTCCAAGAACATGATAGAGATTGTAATATTGAAATTTAAACTGAAACTTCCCTTCATTAAGCAGACTACTTACCTTTAATGAGCTTTATTCATGCTAATACACACGTAGCTAAACTCTTACGCTTAGTCTTCCAATTCCATATATTCTACGAAGTCATTTATATAACCCTGGTATTCTCTAGATGGTTTCTGAATAATTAGAGCAATATATATATATATATATATATATATATATATCTCAAAGGTGAGATAAAATATGGTTAAGCTCTTGCATCTAGTTAAGACACATGGATGACAAAATATAAATTTTGCAATTCTTACTTGCTATGTGCCGGCCTCAAGTTCATTTGAATCAACGTATATATTCACCTCTACGATACAGTAGTAATTCCTACCTTGCAATATTAACAAACATAACTATTACTTTTTGACCAAATGTCTCCTTGATATGTAGTTGATGTACTACCACTCCCGATACCAATCATATAATTGCTGAATTATTCATGTTTACACTAATACCAAACTACTTGTTAGATAGATAATTATAAAAAGAAATAAGCAAACATGCAACTTATTCAATTTAAAAAATATCCAACTATCTCATTATATTTGTCTTGAAATTCTTCATGACTGCACCACCTTATACCCAGTTGTAAAGTAACTTTTAAAAATCTTCAAAATTTATGAAATCACTCAAAAGTTTCAACTTAATTAATATTATAAACTAAATCCACTAGCAAGCACCATAACTAATTGTATTAGTGGAAGGTTATATTTCTAAAAAAAACATGGTATTACACAGCAAGAGGCCATAAAAGTAGCTAGACATCTTTATTAACCCTTGGAGGGAGTTTTTTTGCATTCCGTGACTTCCCCATTTAGCCTAAAACTTGAAACTTTGGTTGAAAATCCTCCAACTAAGAGTCTAGAATGGCAAGATCTCAAGTAAACCAACAAATTTCTGGTTTCTCAAGGCCTACCAACACTACCACCACTTTGCAGCATGGCATATCTACCTGCAATGACATAACAACCTAATGGGATAGCATTACTTCAGAAAACACCCATCTTGGCTTGGAAATCCTATAATTTTGCTTATTGAAAAGGCTTAAACACTATGGTTTCCAACGAGGTTCCTCTAAAACAAGTTTCTAGGTGCTCTTCAAGATGACGTTAACAAGGAATTGAGCCCTTAAGAAAACACAACCTCCCATCAATATCCTTGGCTATTTTGGTACTCTACAGATCAATCTTCCCTCTAGTGTGCTAAATCGTTCCACTCGACACGTCATATTTCTTACCACTTCACATAACTAGTCACCTCCACAAACTAATTTATTCCTTTCGCACATTATCCACTAGCTTAGAGATCTCCGTTCGTCAAGTCTTCATCATCACAGAGCTAGAATCACAACAAGTTTTACCCATATAACCTTTTCTCCTTAATGTCATCCAAGTTTAGCCCGACCCGTCGGGCCCAGCATTGCTGCTTGCAATGATGACAACTTCGGCCATTTTTCACGTCAGAATCATAATTATGCTCTTGTCGGTCTCTACCACCCGACCCATTGCTATATAACACCTGATGAACAATTATTAGGACCAACCAAAAGAGGCCACGAGAGCTACACTTGCACACTGCAAGCCTGCCACGAAAAGCCCTAACAATTATTATTTTAAATAAGAGAATTCTAATTTAATTAGACTTATTTGAATTAGAGTTAAACTAGATGATGTAGAGGATCATAAAATCATACACTCTAATTGCCTGAAGTTTGAGTGCATCTCTACTATTGATAGGCGTGTACCACAAGTATATGGCTTCCATGGTTAGCATGAATTTCAAGGTAAAAGAAAGAAAAATATTTCTTAATTCTAATAGACTTCTAATTCATCTAATCAATTTTATAATAGAGGTCTTGAATTTTCATCTATTCTGAAACTACCATAGTGTGAATCACATAGATAAAAGCATAGATTAATCACATATTGAGATCCAATTCCTCTATACTATTTGCTTGGAAGGAAAAAAGCTGTAATGACGTTCTGCTAAGTTATGCACACACACATAATAGCATTAAAGATTTAAAGGTTGAGTTCTTCTAGAAATTTAATCAAGCAAAAGTGTAGCTTTCGGTCATCAAGAGATACGATTAATTAGAATTATGTTTGTAATTTATAGCAACATAACTTAGATTGTGGGTGATTAAATAAAAAAATTTTAATATTTGTTGCGTCACTATATCAATTTTCCAACATGACAAAGTGCAAGTGTGATTTTGCAGTGATTTAACAATATATCTATGTTCATTATCACGAAGCAACACACGTTTTGGCCTTTTCTACTATCACAATCAACTTTTGGCTTGATCATGCCATATACAACTGATGATTTCTTTTATTCCAGGCTCGCGCGCCAATTAGCCGACAACTTTAACTTAGGATGTTGGTAATCCTTTCCGTATTAAATTTACTTGGAATTGGCAACCTATACGCTCAAATAGAGTTTTGAAAATTTAGGTTAACTAGAAGAAAATATTCAACTAAGATTTAATATAAAGATATAAAACATTTGGAGAAGCGTGAACTATTCTCTAAAAAATGAGAGTGGTGTATGCTCAAGAAGACAAATGAGAAGCAATACTCAAAATAGAAACAATGTAATAATCTTCTCAAATAAGTTTTGTATCTATATTTATGAGCACTTAGAATAATTTCATTTATGTATTATGCTCAAAATAACCTAAAATAAGCTAAAATAACCATTTCTAGGCCAAAAGAGCCGTTAGAGCACGTCTCCCAACAGTTAAAAAAAATATGATTTCATGGTGGTGATCTTATCGTATTGATTGATTCTCATGCGGCAATCTCAACGCTCGTCATGATTTCAAGATTGTGGCTTACAACAATCAACGATAATCAGGGAAGGCTGTTTCAGTGAGATCATGGCTTGGATTGTTGATTGAGCACCTTGACGCCACATTCATCATTACTGTGAGGCCCTTGGCTTGGCATTAATCGTCTTTGTTGTCACGGGTACGACATTGTTTTGTGATGTTCCATATAGGAAAGAGAGGGAAAGAAAGAGTGTCTATGTTAGGGTTTTTGATTTGAGGAAAGGAGAAATAAGATTAGGTTTCTTAATAAGTGAATTTAAGTAGAGGTAAATTTGATACTTAATAGTGTAACAAATATGATTTTACCAATGTTACGCTATGTACTAAGTTTTCTAATTTATACTATTAATTTTAAGATTATTTTAATATTTTTCGTCCAACTATGTTACTTATCTGAGATTACCACCAAATTTCAAAATACACTATTGTATCCCCTAAAAATTTGTTTTGTGAGCAAGTAACTTCCTTTTGTCTAATTCCATTTGACTTAACAAATCAATGCTATTTTTCTTCGATATACATGAATATTTTTTAAAATTGGTCTTCAAACATAAAAATAAAAACCGTACAAAGTTCCCCTGCATATATATCTTTTTTTCTTTGAAAATTTCAAGGTCCCTATTTTTACGAATATTTGTGGTGTTTTTTTTTTGTTTTGCTTTTAATAGCTTTTTCTTGTTTGTTCAAAATTGACTCCTGTTGCAATATATATATATATATATATATATATATATTATATTATACAAGTTGTGGGTAAATGGAGTAGGCTGATGTGGAGGTTTTCTAAAGTTGAAAAAAAAAATAATATTGATTTGTTAAGCTAAACAAAATTGGACAAAAAAATATTACTTGCTAACAGAATGTTGGAGGACAGGAGGAAGGTAAAATAATATAAGCAATATAGTTTGGGGAAAGATATATATAGAATAATACACAAAAAATGTTCAAAAACTCATAGAAGTAGATGAAAGTGATTACTTGCTAAAAAAAATTGTGCAGCATATTTTTATAAATATGGGCAATATTATCTAATTGAAGAGGCAAATGTAATAATCATTTGCATTCAATGCATAAAAATTTATGGTTATTTATACAAATAACGCTTAAAGAAAGCATGTTGTCATAATTTGGCCTCTGATGTTTAATTTTAGATACCTAGCTATCTTGAGGCTTCTAAAATATATAATCTTGACCTCTCTATTAGTAGACCTATCTTTCAATAACATATAGCGTGAAAATAGCTTGTAAGGCTTATAACATAAACAAAATGATAAAAAGACAACAAGTTTGAAAAAATTCTAGAACAACAAATCTAAAATAAAAAACCTAGATTGTGTCATCTAGTCTGAATTTGCTTCTTTTTTTTGTTCTTTCTAATATAGGTTTTTATAGATATATTAATTTTTTAAAACCATTTTATCTTACAAGCTATTTACGTGTTGTATTTTATTTAAAAATAGACAATTATATAACAAAGAGATAAAAGTGCATATTTCAGGAGAAAGCTACACAAAATGCTCAACACACCACTTATTAAAACAGCCATTCTCTTTTTATGTTTTCAAAACTGCTCCATTCATGTTTATTTTTCAATTTTCCTTTTAAACCTTAATGTTTTTTTTTCCTCTTTTTTTTTTTTTTTTTTGATCTTTTTTAAGAATTCTCTTGCTTTCTCTCTTCGCTTGTTCTCTCTCCTGTTGCTTCTTCTTCGTCTTTTTCTCCTTCTTTTTCTTCATGAAGTTATCATCATTGGAATCATTATGGACTGTTCTCTCACTAATCGATATATGGCATCACCACAATCAGAGCAGCTCCGACGAGTGTCAAGTCTTTACACATTGGTCTCTTCCATCAAATCCATTCGACATTGCATCAGTGTTCAAAAATCAGGGTACAAAGTTCAGATTGAGTGGGAGGATGACGACCTCATGGACGAGGCCGGAGCCCCAAACTTAGATGCCTCCGCGTCTCCTTGTGCACCTCTTCCGAAGCGCAAGTCTGCCATCATTGGCTGGGTTAATCTTCTCTCTTATCAGTTAGAAGTAGACCAAGGGTCATGGTTTTTGTGAGGATCTCAACGCCGACCTTAACAGTCGTCTCATTGGTGCCGACTTCGATTCCTTCAAGCCCGTCGTCGATGGATTTTTATTTGCTTAGTGCAATTCATGTTTGTTTTGAAAAGTGCAATCCTATATAACCACAAGTATAATGTTGTCCAAGTAATAAAATTCGAATTTAGTATAATGTTGTCCAAGTAATACAATTCAGTAAATTCAAAGTCAAACCCACAAGGGAATGAACATTGCTAAGGTCCATATATTTATTATATTAACTATTTACATATTTAAAAGTTGAAAAATATGAGGATTAATATTTATTATTTACAAAATAAGTTTATAAATTATACACATTTTTACAGCATTTTTTATTTTTAAAATTTTGTTATTTTGGAGTTTCAATAACAAGAAATATAGCTTAAATTAAAATGAAACTTTAACAGTAAGTGTAATTAATTTTAAATAACTTTTAACATTGATTACGACAAATTAAAAAGGGTAAAATAGTGATTATAACAGAGCTAAAGATTAAAGGTTTTGTTCTAAAAATCAACTTAGACAAATTTTAGTTTCTCTAATTACTTATTAATTGGTTTAAGAGTACATTATGTCATTCTATGTCAACAATAAATCAATCATTACCAAGCATATACTATGTCATTTTATGTATATAATGTAGCAAAAACTTAACTTAACAAACGAGCAGCAATTCAGTATTACTTAACTAAAATAATAACCAAAATAATAAGTAAAGCATTTACCAAACCATTCTCTTGTCTACAGCTAATTAAGGACCTCCCAAGTGTTATCCTTGCCTATCTATGTTTTCAAAAAATCAAAACCAGATTTTTGGTAGAGTTGAGGATAAGAAAATTCTAAAATCCTAAGTCTTCTAGAAAATATTTTGGCATTATGACTATTTAGAAAATTGAAAAACCTAAAAATATTTATAGTGATTTTGCTAGAGTTTTCACCTATCACTTCAGTAAAAAAAAAATAAATAAATAAAAAGACACATTTAAAATAAAAAATAGAAATATTATTGAGTATAATTTTTACAACATAATCTGATAAATATTTTACAAAGACTTAAACTAAAAACTGAACTTAAAACTAAAAACTAAAACTATTTTTGAATAATGTAATTTTACTTTGATTTTTACGGGCGCAGAACTAGGCTTGTGAAGCCCAGTAATTATAGGCCAAGTTTGGCCACACTATATACTACAAATTGATTTTTTTTTACAAATTTTTATTATTCCTTTGTTGAATTCGAATGTAAATTTGGCTCAAGTTGCCAAGTTGTAGAATTTTTTTGTATTCTTTCTTCTTCCTTCTTTTCCTTTCTTTAAGTGACGTCACCCGCCCTTTATCTTCATGGCAAAAAAGTTGGCTGACTTTATTATTTTTTATTTATTTTTATTTTTTTATGATTCATGCTGACATAGGCGTTGATGTAACATTTTCTTTCCTATTTTTTCTACTTTGGTGTCATTTTATTCCTTTTTTTTTACTAAATTTCAAATCTAAAGATAGAAAATTGAAACAAAATTAAATATTTTATAAACATAACATTAAAAATATTTATTTTACATTAAAACACACAAAAATGATTACAAACTTTTAAAATTCTAAGCTCAGTTGATGCAGATTTAATTTTTAAGACTTACAAATATTTTTAGAAATTACTAAAAATATTATTAGACATATCTACGAACTTAAAACACACTATAAAATACATTGAGACTCAAAATAAAATGACAACTAATTATTTTTATAGGTTTGATTAACTTCAAATTAAACTAATATTTTACATATGAAGTTGATTTTAAAAATTATTGAAAATATTATTAAACTTAAAAGCATATTAAAAAATTACAATTAAACATATTTTTGTACTATGACACTATAATATTATTTAACATTTAATTGCTTTAATTAAGGAGTTTAACAAGAAATATTAATACAAAATGATTCATTTTAGCCTTAAGAAATGAGCTATTATTAGTCTCAAGCAACTAAAGCGATAAAACTTAAAAATAGACCAAGACTTTGATTTTTAAAAGATGGTGTGATTCCTCGCTGATTTTCCTTAAGGGTTAACTTAGATTCGTGCCTCAAAGTAAAAATGCAAATATTAATTAAGTTTATGGTTCATTTCAAGGTTAAGTCTTATATTTAAGATGAATTTTCCCGTACGTGTGTGATTTTCTATCACTAATCAACGCATACTAACCAGATAAATTTACCTTAATATAAACTAATTTATTTTAATGAATTCTTATAAGTTTGTTTTTCATCCCTTTCTCCACTGATGTAGTATAACACTTCATTAAAGATTATTACGACTTTATTCAGCTTGTAATGTAAGGCTAAAGTAAAAGGCATGGTAGATGATAAATTTGAAGCTAAGTTCACCCATAAAACACTTACAAAATTCCTGAACCTTTAAAATGTACAATGTAATCCCCAAGTTACTATCTCAAACTTGCAATGAAAATTTCATTGTCATACGCTTTTTATTCAATATTTTTTTAACTTTTTTCTTTTTTCATATTTTTTCATTCTAATTTTCTTTTTTTTTTTCCTCTTTTCTTTTGTACTTTTTATACTTTTATTTATAGAAATACAAACTAACTAAAGAATTTACAATATAAACAGAGTAACTAAAATTACAAACTTAACAAAATTGCTTAACCCATTCCAACCTTCCATAACATTGGCGTAAACCCATTACACTTAAAAGATAAAATGCTTTATGAGTGAAAGGTAAAGAAAAGATTTTGAATTTATTAAAAGGCTAAGCTAAACATGTGGGTGACAAAGAAAAATAGAAATATTAATCTCAAAGGTACTAACCATATCTAAGTCTTTTATTCAGTTATTTCTAGTAAGGTGAAGATGCATTTTAAGAATATTAAGTATTATTTACCTCAGTTACCTTCAAACATGTATGCTACAAAAAGAAGATGCAAAGATAAGAATATACAAACACATAATTACATTTTTGGACCATATCGAGACGCGTTTCAAGTCAAATACTTCACTCAACCATCCTAACTTTGGAGAATACTAATCTTAAAGTTTTACAAATAGCACACCATTTTTAATTTTTAGGTTTATAATTTTTTTTCTTTTTTCTTTTGCTTGGTTTTTAAAACTATTCCCATGAAAAGACAAATAAAAAAATCTTGACATATTTTGAAAAATTTTGACACAACCTTCTCTCCCTAACCTAAATTGAGCATTATCCCCAATGTTTAACAAGATTAAGCAAAAAAAAAAAAAACAATAATATATATATATATACACATACAAGAGCGGTTATTAAAAACATAAACATAAACATAAATGAGCATGCTGTAGGTAAAACTAAAAAATATAGAGTTTAAAGAAAAAGATCCAAACCTCGAGAATGTTTTCTGCTTTCTTTCTTCTTTTAATCTAGCTTTGAAGTTGTAGTGTCTATCTTAGGAGTGACAATCTGCATCTTCTCGAGCAATTCCTATATAGTTGGGGTAGAGACAAGGATCTTCCCACCTGACTTTACAAGAAATCTTTGATCCACAGCATTATTTAGAAAATTAAACAAATTATCAAAGAAACCATTTATAGTTAATAAACTAATGGGTTTAGAGTGTAGTCCTAATAATTTCTACCTAGTAACAGCAAAAAGTTCTTTTAAAATTTCTAGACCTCTAGGTAAAGCGAAAAAAGCATCAAAGGTACTAACCATATCTCATATTTGCTTAGGGATTCTTGCAACTATTTTTTCAACACCTAGGGTGTGACCACACATACGACCTTGAGCAAAGACATTTGAAATAATACTTAAGGCTCTAGTACCTCTAGAACAAACTTTTGCAGTGACAATGCCCATTAAATCTAAACTATCCCCTCCATATATAAGATTTGTCCTTTTCTTAGCCAAGGCATAACCTAAATGGAATGTAGCTTCTATCTAGTTAGTACGCTTTCTTAAGCTGTAACTGTAAAACACATAAATATTTGTAAAGCTTTGAGATGTTTTGGATGAAGATGCCACAATGATTTCTAAGACTGACTCTTTTTTATATTTTTTTAATAGATTCTATTTTTACATCACTTTGAGTAAAACCTAAAATTAAAACGCGATCTTGTACACATTTGAGTAGAGACAAAAGTAAAACATTGGATGAAATTAGGTAAAGATAGCTATGAGAATAGGTATAGACAGACGGACAGATGTGACATAACTGTAGAACTTTTAAAGATTTTTATCCGACAATACTATTTAACTTTTGACAAATAAGACATTACTGCATAACTTTTGACAAAATGAGACTGAATGTTAAAAGTCTAAACAAAACTTATCTTACACGACATAGAAAATACTTACCGAAAGAAAATAATGCATTTGACAAAAAAGTCAAAATATTATTATTAAAAGATAAATAGTACAATCGCTTGTTTAATAAACTGCTGTCAAAATCATACAAAAATGAAGAAAATTTTGTTTATTAGAACATGTCTCTAGAAATTCTATCACTTAGCCATTCTGATTATTTTTTTCATTAAAATTAAGAACATTTCTCGAATAAATTTCAACAATTTTTTAAAAGAAAAATAACAACACACAAAGATAAAGAATATTTTACAAATTTTCTTCGAACTAGAGGCATCTAAAGTCTGTTTCCCATTTAACTTCCATGCAAACTGAACAGTTGGGTCTTTTAAAGTTAGATTCTTGAGATGTTCTTTCTTAGCATAAAATTGAGGCCAAAGTTTGCAGGTTGCTCCTTGACTATACTCACTAGGATGGTCTAGAAGAGAATCATGAAGATTATCTAAGTTTTCTTTTGAAAGCCCATCCTTACATAAAAGTATTTTATCCTCTCTATTTGTAGACACAAGACCTTTTGACATACACCAACACTTACAATTTTGATGGAAACACTTAGCACACTTTGAAGCTATGAATTAGGCTCTTCTTTTCTTAGCACATAGGCTTATACCCATTCCAGGTGGACCTTTATTAGTTATATCACTAGGACGAACAAGACCTTCTATATATACTTTTATATTAGTTGGAAGTTTAAAATGAGAAATTACCCAAAGACAAGTGATTCTAGTTTTGTACTTCTTTTTTGTTTCTTTTTGAGCAAGGGAAGGAAAAATATTTCTTAAGATGCTTGGACTTAGGATCCATGTTGAAAAAGAGAAAAAGATGAGAATCTTAAGAATGCATTAAGAAACTGAGAGATTTTTTAGAAAAAAAAAAAACTAGAAGCTTTTAAGTGGATTTGAAAGTGTTTGAGAGTACTAAGAAGATATTGTGGGATTAAAAGAGAAAAGATTGAAAAGTGTCTAGAAAAAGTGTTTGAAAGATCAAAGAACTTTGAAAGATTTCTGAAAAATTTCTGAGAATTCTAGAGAGAAGGCAGAGAGAATTCGAGAGTTAAGAGAGAGAATGAGAAATCTAGAGAGAGAAAGAGCAAAGAGTTTTATGCCTGGATGCATAGTGATAGGTTATATGGACAAAGGATGGGTTACTATATAGACACAGAGAAAATTGTACAAATACGTGTAAAACTATTCTAAACCGTAGTGGGCTAAACTAAAAATGGGCTAAGTAAAAGTAATCTAATGGATTACTAAACACTGCTAAACACTAACATTTAACATTCATAAACAAACTAACTTAAGAATATTTTTGTTTTTAAAATTTTTTTATTTTTACGTGTTTTTAATATTTTCATTTTTTTGTGTTTTTTTAATTAAAATTAAAAGCTACAAAGGTCTAAAAATCAGAAAAATTCATTGATAAATATTTCATTAAAATGTGTTTCTAGAGGCCGTTGTTACAAAAATACCAACTAATCAAACTTGACTATATCCTCTATAGCCTTAACCATTTTAACAAATTTTTTCAAAAATTATTTTTTTTTGAATTTTAGGAAAAACAACACACAAAATAAAAATCATACAAAAACAAAAACAAAAACAAAATTAAAAATAAAAATACTATTTAAAATTTAGAAATTATTCATCTAAGTCTAAATCTATATAAATAAAGTCAATAGAGGGAGTCAAATGAAAAAGAAAGTCCCCAAAAACTCTCATCATTTAACACTTCTTGATATTGATTATCAAAATCATTTATTGCCTTCTCATCAAAATCTACACAATCAATCACTGGTGGTAGAACATTACTAGGTCTAGATTCACAAAGAGAAAAGATTCCCAAAAGCCTAGGTAACCCCTAACTTTCAGAAGTTCTTTTGCAAGGTCAAACTCTTTATTTTCTACAGGTTCATTTTCACCAACAACTTCCTTTCCTAAATCAGGAAATTTCTTTCCTAAATCAGGTTTTTTATGTTGCTTTTTATTACCATGGAATTCTTAACTTTATGTGTTTCATCAATTTAAGCAACCATGGAATAAGTTTCAAGTTTTGATAGATCATTAATCTAAAAATAGTTGACCAAACTTGTTAAAGGATTAGGCAGTCCAATACAGGTACTTCCTTCAACAAAGCTAACTTCACACTGTTTACCTGCAGGTTAATTGCGACATGTTGAAAATGTTGACCTTTGAAGTCATATTCCAAAAGACAATTTCAAGATACCGTTTCTACAATTAATCAAGGAATTTTGAAGTTGCAAGAAATGGAAGGCTTAAAATGACAAGAACTTGAAAATTTGAAGTGAAAATAGGTTGTGTATCCAAATCAATAAAGTCTATGGGAAGAAAAGTTTACTAATTTGAATTTACACATCCTTAACTATTCCTCTTTGAATTTTCATAGAATAATAAGCTAACTAAAGTGTAATAGAAATTGGCTTAAGTTCACCTAAACCTAATTGCTGATAAACAGAATAAAGCAAAAAGATTTACACATGCACTAAGATCTAGCAATACATGGACAATTTAAGTGTTTCTATGATACAAGGAATTGTGGGATAGTCTGGATCTTTATACTTCAATGGCGAATCATGTTGAATGATGAAACTAATATTCTCAAGTAAAAATGCAGTTTTAGTCACATTATGCTTCCTTTTAGTTGTACATCAATCTTTCAAAAATTTAACATGAGATGAGACTTATTTGATTACATCTAAAAACAAAATTGTAATCCTGACTTGCTTGAAAAGTTCAACAATTTCAACATTTTTAACCAAACTTCTCTTTAGAAAGTAGAACTTGTGGAAAAGGAACTTTTGGAATAAATTTCTCTTTTGAAAAAAAAAAAATCTTTCTTAGAACTTCCCTTGTTACCATTAACTTTATCATCACTTTTCCAAGTTGGGTTAACAGTTTTACCACTTCAAAGAATTGAAACAAAATTAACAGTTTCTTATTGCTGTGAAGAACTTGAAGAGGAAACTTTATTAGCAAAAGAATAATGTACATGTTGAGCATGGAATTTGCCTTTCTCTTTAATACTAACTGAAGAAGTGAGCTTAGAAATGGACTCCTTAATCTCATGAATATCTAGTGAAGTGCGAGTGTTAATGACTTCCTATTTCTAAATGAATTTTTTCAAAACATCCTCAACAGTTATAACTCATGAATTGAAACTTTCAACAGGTGGAAAATTTTGTGGAGTCTTTTGAAATTGTGAATTTGGTGGATACTGTGAATTCTGAGGTTGTTATGGAAATAGTAGATGATTTTGAAAATTTTGAGGTGGTTGTTGTGGTGGTTGCTATGGTTGATCATTCTTCTAACTAAAATTAGGAAGGTTTATCTATTGCAGATTGTATATGTCAGAATATAGAGATGGAAAAGGTTTCCTAAATTGATCCATTTGGTTTGTGAAATTTACTTGTTCATGGGACTCTTCCTTAAAAACTAGACAGTCATAAGTTGAGTGACCTAGAGTTTGGCAAACACTACCCAAAGTTTCAATCTTATGTTCTTAGACATTTCTATGTTCCATGGCTTCAATCTTTCTTGACAAACTAGTAATCCTAGCACTTAGATCATTCTCTTGACTAAGTTGATGAACACCTCTTTGAGCATGAGCAAAATTAGACCTAACTGAATCTTCAGAATTAATATGTTGTTAATATTTAGAGTTTTTAGCTAAGTTATCTAAAAAATCTCACTTCATCTGGTTCTTTATCACGGAATTCTCTATTACACATTGTTTCAATGAATTGATGGGTTTTAGGGGTTAAACCTTCATAAAAGAAAGTAATATAATGTCATTTTTCAAAATCATGATGTGGGAAAGAGTTTAACAAATTCTTAGCACGTTTCCAACATTAAAAATAAACTTCCTTTGCATTCTAAAAAAGAAAATTGAATTTTTTTCTTCAAAGCATTGGTTTTATGAGTCGAAAAGAATTTCTTCAAAAACTCAATTTGCGTTTCTTGCCATGTATCAATTGAGCTAAGTTTTAAAGAGGTAAGCCAAGTTTTAGCCTTATTTTTAAAGAAAAAAAGGAAAAGCTTCAGCCAAACAATTTCATTTGAAACATCTTAATCAGTGAAGGTGGCACAAATATCTTCAAACTCTATAAGGTGCAAGTAAGGATTTTCATATTCTAAACCATGAAAATTTGGAAGGAAATTAGTCATTATTAGTTTAAACCTACAGTTATGAGCATTTAAAGGATAAACCAGACATGGTCGAGTGGATTTTCGAGATGGTTGCAAATAATCTTGCATTGATCGAACAAGATTGATGAGTGTTGATTAAAAATGTTTTCGTTATGAACACTTTCACCATCAGCCATTTTGAGTGAATGTGAAGACATCACAACAACTAAAGGTGGTTCTAAACTTTTCCTAATTAATCTATGAGTTTTAGAAACATGAGAGCAACCCAGCATACAAATTATTTATATTATTTAAAGTTTTCTAGACAAGATGCTAAGCTTTTCTTTATTTTGGGAGAATGAAGTAGTGAGTGAAAAGCATCTGCTTTATTGAGTTTGTAAATTTTGAGAATAATATCCTTTAAGGATGTTTTTAGAAAAGATTGGTGCGTCGAAAGCTCCTTAAAAATCAACCTCCTAGTGAAAATAGCATTTCTAAAATTATTGGTGTTGGGAGAATCTACAAAAGTAACTGGTAATATGAAAGATTTTTGAACCAATACAAATTTTCAAACAGAACTTCCTCAAAGAATACTTTTCATAAAGCCACAATTTATTATTAAGTATTATCAAAAACGTAATCTAAAATTTTATGAATATTTCTAAGTTCAAACCATAAAACTAACAAAATAAGTATTTAGTGAATAAAAAGAAAGAAAATAAATTTTAAAGATTTTTTTTAATTTTTAATTAATTAATTAATTTATTTGAATAGTTAAGTGAACAGTAACTATGTAAATAGTAACTTATAGAAAACACATGCAAATTTTTACATGAACAATACTTAACTCCTGCAAAATAATGAATATTTAAAGAAAACAAATAAAATAAAAAATAAGTTAGTAAAATAGAAAATCAAAAGAAAATATAATATAATATACGAAGCATACTGCGCTAAAAACAACTTCGTTCCCCGACAACGACACCAAAAACTTGTTCGGTCTTAAAAAGTATAATTCGATATAGCCTTAAGTGCAAGGTTGTTCAAGTAACAAAACTCAATGAATCCAAGATCGAACCTACAAGGAATGAATATTGCTAAGGTCTAGTATATTTATTATCCTAACTATTTATTTATTTAAAAGCTAAAACATGTGAGAATTAATATTTATTATTTACAAAATATATTTACAATACATACACATTTTTATTGTATTTTTTATTTTAGAATTTTTTTATTTTAGAACTTCAATAATAAGAAATATAGCTTAAATTAAAATAAAACTTTAACAATAAGTGCAATTAATTTAAAATAACTTTAATAAGAACAACAACACTGATAACAACAAATTAAAAGGGGTAAAACAATAATTATAACAAAGCCAAGATTCAAAGGTTCTATTCTAGCAATTAACTTAAACAAATTTTAGTTTTTTTTATTATTTATTAATTGATTTAAGAAGACATTATGTCATTCTATGTCAACAATAAATTAAACATTACCGAGCATTTAATGTGTCATTTCATGTCTATAATGCAGCAAAAATTCAACTTAATAAACAAGTAGCATTACTTAACTAAAATAACAACTAAAATAGTAAGTTCAGCATTTACCGAGCCATTTCTTACTTATGGCTAATCAAGGCTTTTCTAAACATTATCTGTGCTAGTTTATGTCTTCAAAAAATCAAAACCAGAATTAATCCTAAGTTTTCTAGGAAATATTTTGGCATTATAACTGTGTTAAAAAACTAAGAAAAACTAAAAATATTTAAAGTAATTTTGCTAAGGTTTTCCCCCTCTCAACTTATCCAAAAAGGAAAATTAAAAAGACATATTTAAAATAAAATACTAGAAACAATATTGAGCATAATCTTTATAGCATAATCTAATAAATATTTACAAAAACTTAGACTAAAAGCTTAAATTAAAACTAAAAACTAAAATCTATTTTTGAAAATAGTAATTTTACTCTATTTTGGGTGTGCAGAACCTGGCTTGTGAAGCTGGTATTTATAGGCCAAACTTGGGCACTATGTACTACAACTTGATATGTTTTTTTACAATTTTTTACCATTCCATTGTTGAATTCGAATGCAAATTCGGCTTAAGTGGCCAAGTTGTGAAATTTGTTAATATTCTTTTTTCTTCCTTCCTTTCTTTTCTTTATGTGATGTCTCCTTTTTTTCTTTCTTTTTTTTTTTTTTTTGCTTTGCCTTCATGCCATCAAAGTTGGCTAACTTTATTATTTTATTATTAGTTATTTATTTATTATTTAATGATATCATGCTAACGTAGACGCTAATGTAATATTTTTTGTCCAATTTTTTTTCATTTTCGTGTAATTTTGCCCTGTTTTTCCATCAAATTTCAAATATAAAGATAAAGAATTGAAACAAAATTAATCATTTCACAAACATAATATTTACAATAATATTTAAATATTTATTTTTTACATTAAAACACATAAAAATAATTATAAACTTCTAAAATTCTAAACTTATTCGGTTTGATGCAAATATAAAGTGTAAGACTCGTAATTTTTTTTAAAAATTACTAAAAATATTATTAGACATATTTACAAACTTAAAACACACTTTAAAATACATTAAAACTTGAAATAAAATTATCACTAATTATTTTTACGGTTTTGATTAATTTCAAAATAAACTAGTATTTTACATATGAAATTAATTCTAAAAATTACTGAAAATATTAAAACATAAAAACATATTAAAAACTTATAATTAAACATATTTTTTTACTAAGACACTAAAATATTGTTTAACACTTAATTGCTTTAATTAAGGAATTTAACGAGAAATATTAATATAAAATTATTGATTTTAGCGTTAAGAAATGTGTTGTTTCTAAGTCTCATCTGTTCGATTAAAAAAACAAACAAAACAATTGTTTTCTTTGTAAGTGATAATTTAACAAATCTTTTCACAGATCTGATTAAAAAAGAACAAATAGAGTTTTTGCATTAGCATATCTATTTTTGTTTGCTAAATTTGTGCAAAAGTTTGTAGATCTATATTTGTTTTTGAGATGATTTGCAGAAAGTTTATAGATCTATTTTCATTTTTGTTTTTTGGAGATGATTTGTGAGAAATTTAGGAGATGCTTTTGTTTTTGGCATGTTCTAGGACGGAATCTAGAGGGTTCCATGCTGGAATTTAGTGGGTTCCATGTTGGAACCTAGCGGGTTCTATATTCGACGAGTTTTGAGACAGAATCTGGCAATTTCAACTATTTTTTTGATGAAATTTGACGGGGTGTTGGAATTTGATAGATTTTTTGTCCAGCGAGTTTCGAAACAGAATTTGCCTATTTCGATGATTTTTTGGACGAAATTTGGCGAGTTCCAATTGGAACCTAGTAGGTTCTATGATAGAACCTAGCGAGACTCAATACAGAATCTAGAGGGTTCCAATGGGTTTCCTCATGAGAGAGTGAGAATGAAGGATAACTTGACTTTTAACAAATCATCAATTTCTAATAAAGGGCCATTTTTATTAAGTGGTTTATTAGAGGGCATTTTTAATAAGTTGAGGTATTTAGGAGGTATTTTCCCCATATTTCGGAAACCTCATGGTAGGTAAATGTTTAAACTCTTATTTGAAACAATAGTTTTAATGTACATTCTAAGTCCAATCCTAAATGTTTGTTTGGTCTATCATCGATTATAACTAATGTTAAGCCCAAACAATTGAAACTAAGGTTTTTAGTTCTAACCTGTTAGTAATGTGCCCTAGGTCAATTATGTAATGACCATTTATTGACTTCATTATATTTGCATTTTATTAATAAAGAGGCATTTTCATTATTGTTTTTTATTCTAATTCTATGAATAGTTAATTTTGCCTAAGGTCATCAAGTATGTGACTTGATAGTAAAACTCTTAGGTGAAAATTGAATTATATTCTAAATTATCCCTAGTCGGCCATTATTATTAGGATAATAATGAATGAAGACTAGTATGAAGTTTGACTGATGATTATGTTTTACTAATCATGTGTATGAGATATTAAGTCAACTCATAGATACATATTTGAGAAATGATGTATTGGATCAACCCGCTATGAGAATACTACATGGATAATTGTCATAAGTGGTTCTCATCACAATAGTATTATCCTGGTCCTCTGACCTGAAATCACCATGGTTTCCTACATGACAAGTTCTATATTTTGACACAATCTAATATTATCTTTACAGGATGATGGAATAGATTGTTGTTGGATATAAAGTGAATCATGTGAGGAATATGAGTGATTAAGAAGGAATTTGTCCCTCATTTATTATGAGAAATATAT
>CAMOHE010041108.1:0-10008 GCA_946598075.1 Artocarpus hirsutus | reverse complement strand
TCTTCATTCATTATTATCCCAATAATAATGACCGACTAGGGATAATTTAGAATATAATTCAATTTTCGCCTAAGAGTTTTACTATCAAGTCACATACTTGATAACCTTAGGCAGAATTAACTATTCATAGAATTGGAATAAAAAACAATAATGAAAATGCCTCTTTATTAATAAAACACAAATGTAACAAAGTTAAAATGTGGTCATTACATAATTGGCCTAGGGCACATCACTAACAGCAATTGGGTAAGGCATCTTCCTCATCGTCATGCTCATATTCGTTTGGGCTGAGAGGTGTCGATCACCATCGCCAGAGGTGGTGGAATCAAAGGTGGCACAACGGCGATGACGGAGGTAGTTAGGCAAAGCAATCCTGCAATTGTTGAGCTACCACCAAGGGTGGGTTTTGTTCCTCTTCTCATAATGGTCGTGTAAGGACAAGAATCATGTCCATCGGTTGTCGGACAGTGAAGATATCTCGTTAAAAAGTTTAGGTTTCTCTGCCACTTTAGGCGACACATATGGCTTCCTCTAGTGGCGTTGTGGGTGGCATGGCATACAGTTGGACTCAGCTCGACGAGAGCTTTCCATTGGTGCAAGAGGTGTAAAAAAGGGACGCCGAAATCTTGATCGAGATTTGAGGGGAGAAAGAGAAAATGTAGAGAGAGAAAGTAGAGAGAGTGTAGAGAGAGAGAATTCTGATTTTTTTTTTCAGATTTTCTTTTTTTCTCTCTCTTTTTTTTTGCATTTCAATTATTTGTAAACACCATATACTGTGTCGTGGTCGAGTTGATCAAATTCTTGATCCACAAACTTAAAATTTTCATACACATAACTGTACACTTAACTATACTCTTATTGAACTGATATCATACAAGAATTTTCACATAATCATGGTAAGTTGGGAAATTCTATTTTTATCATATAATCTCAATTTAAATATTTTAAATTGAGATTTTTATAATTGCCACCACTATGGCTCATACATGAAATTAATGAATCATAACCTTTTAGTTTAGCACATTAAAAATAACTATGTTAATGCACAATCATAACATTTCAAATACTTAACAAAGTAATTTTGGAAAAAATCCCTAATTAATCATGTTTATTAATTTTTGGATTTTTCCCAATCGTTACATTCTAGGTGCGGCGAGTTGTGATAGAATACCATGTTCTATCAAATAATCATTGAACTCAGTATCAAGATATTCTCCTCCTTGATTAGATCGAAGAGTTTTTATCGACGTTTCTAATTGCTTTTCAGCTTCCACTTGGAATTCTTTGAACTTTCTAAAAGTTTTAGATTTCCTTTGCATTAGGTATATGTATCTATACCTCGAATAATCGTCAATAAATGTGATGAAATATTCGTAACCACCACTTGATTGTACATTCAATGGATTGTGGACATCCAAATGTATTAGCTCAAGTGATTCCTTGGCCCTCATGCCTTTTGCAGAGAAAGGCCTTTTAGTTATTTTTCCTTCAAAACAAGATTTACAAATTGGTAAAGAACTAACTTTTAGTTCTCTCAAAGGACTATCCTTTACTAGTCTGTTAATTCTGTTAAGGTTAACATGACCTAATCTAAGGTGCCATAGGTAAGTTTCATCATCAGAAGAAACCTTTTACTTCTTGGGTTTTGGTTGTTTAACCTTGAACATTTCGATATTGAGCAGTAATTTTTTGTTGGGCCTTAAAGTGTAAAGCCCATTTTCCAAATGTGCAGAATAAATATCCAAACCATTTCTAGAAATATTAACATAATTATTATTAAAAGAAACATTAATCACTTGTTCAAACAACCTAGAAACAGAAATCAAATTTCTATGAAAACTAGGACTGTAATAAACATTGTCTAAAATTAAAAACTTATTTCTAAAATAAAGTTTAATGACTCCCATTGCTCTTGTCAAAACAACCTCTCTTGTTTCCACTCTTATCGTTTGTTCTCCGTCGGCAAACTCCCTTGAAGAACGAAGCATTTGCAAAGAAGAACAAACATGGTTAGTTGCCTATGAATCAATGATCCAAGGTGAAGTATCATCTTCAACTAAACAAGCTTCTAAAACGAGTAAATCTAATTTACCATTGTTCTTCTTTTCTTTGAGCTCTTGAAGATACTTCTTGTAGTTTCTCTTCTAGTACCCAACTACGCTGTAGTGGAAACATTTTCCTTTGGGCTTCTTTTTCTTTGTGCTCTTTTTGTTGTTGTTGTTGCTCTTGTTTTTCTTCGGTTACCCTCCATTCTTAGACTTACCACTTCCTTTACTTTTCTTCCTCTTCCTATTCTTTCGAGCAGAAGAGGAAGGTTGAGCTTCTGCCTCACCTTCTTTTGTCTTTTCTTTCGAAATAGACTTAAAGGTTTGCAACCCACTAAGCAACTCAGTCATGTTATATTTCCTCTTGTTCATGAAATAGTTGCTCTTGAACAGAAGGAACACAGGGGAGAGGGTTTCTAAAGTCATCCCCACCTAAGTGGCTTCATCTATCACCGTCTTGTTTACCTTAGCCTTATGGAGATAGTTAATCATGCTAAGAACATGTTCTCTGACTGAGACCCATGCCTTCATTTTGGCATTCATCACAGCTTTAATGGCTTCATGGCGTGCCTTGTCAGAAGGTTTGTCAAACATGTCTTGCAGAGATTGCATTATCTCATAAGTAGTCTCTATGCTTTCGTGCTTCATCCTAAGCACGTTTGACATGCCAGACAAAAGGAAGCAGTGGGCCTTGTTGTTTGCATCGATCCAATGATCATATGCTTCTCGTACATTATGAGAGGTATTGGCAGCAGGCAGTGGAGGACATTCCTCCATCAAGACAAACTTGTAATTTTCACAGATTAGTACTATATTCATGTTACTCTTCCACTTGACAAAATTATCTTCGGTTAATTTTTCATTGAAAGAATAACGATCATTGGATTAGAGATTGTTGCTATGATAAATAAATAAAATGACATAAATTAAATGGTTGAATAAACACCATAAATATATGTTTTGAAATAGTAAACATGATACATGATGCATATGGGAAAAACACATAAATTATTTTACTAGTTCCATAATTATTCAATTTTAATAAATAAAGTGTCGCCATAGGGTAGGTCAAATTATTTATAAATTGAATTGAGATATCCTCATTTAATAAATATATTCAAAATATATCATATTTTCTATATTTATTAATAACAATTTATTTTGGTCAAGATATAATTAACAAATTTATTATATCTTTATGAGTGTAATTCACTATTTCATATTTTAACAACTTAACTTAAAATTGCCGTCATATGGTAGGTCAATTTTAAGATACATTATAAAATCCTATCTCTTAAAAGCTAACATTGTTATTGATTTAAATGGATACCCTCTGTAGGGAGGACGAAATCAAAGCGTCGCGAGGCCCCACCTAAATCTCACGGTGTTGTGCTAATAGTGGAGACCACAAGTTATATTGTCATATTACCTTCTTACACTCATTATTTTAAAGTGATGTATTTTATCTTATAAAATATCCTATGTTTCATAATTCTAGTAAATAAAATAATTTTTTAATTACTAAGTTATATTTTGTGTTAATAGAATCTTATCCTATTTGCACTTAAATAAATTACCCGATTTTCTAAAAATCTAAATTTATTATGAATTATCTAAGTTACCCAACATTAAACAATTTAAAATTAGATAACTTAGTACTAATGTGAATTTTACTAAGTTTTAACAATTAAAACTAAAATCACATTATTTGGTTGATTAATAAAATAAATTAAAATTCTATAAACCAACTGAATTAATTTAAATCTCATTAAATTAATTCTAACACATATTAAATTATTTTATAAACAACTTTATAAAAAAATGAAATAATATGCAAGTGTATGCATGTCAAATTACAATAACTACAAGTAGGCAATTTCTTAGATAACATGTTATAATGCATGAACATGTTATCACAAATATTATAACATAAAATAATAGTATGAAAATAAATAATGAATTTTTTACCGTATCTTTTTTTATAATTAAAATTACAACCTATAAAAAAATAGATAAAAAAATTACATGGGTCTTCTTGTATTTATTAATAATTCCCAGCTCCATTGAAGTAGACATCACTTGGTGGTATCAAGCGTGAAATCTGTTGGGTTACCTTTTTAAAAAAATGATAGGCCCAATCTAAATGTTGGCCCAACAGTTCGATGGGTTGTTGAAAATAACCCACTTGGTAACTCTTTAGGCTGCACCACTTCTTTGGCACTTCATGCGCAAATATTCTTCTTCCTTTTTTCTTTATAAATAACCAAATCACTTTCAGTTTTTATTATATATATATATATAATATACATAATCGTTAACAATCTTTTTGCATTAACAAATTTTTACATTATATTATATATGGTAAATGAATTAAAGTTAACAAATTTTTTTATAAATTTATGTTAACATATATATATATATATATATATATACGAAATCGTAAACGTGTGTATATATATATATATATATAAAATAATTAAAATCTTATAAATATTTAAATTCAATGAAACTATAAGTTGATTAAGATTCACCTAAGTGTATCTCATACACTGTGCTTACGAACGTGGCCTATTGAACAGGCAGTAGGAAAGAAGAAAATAATAATAATAATAATGAATTATAAAATGCCTATGCCTCTTATAGGCATACACAAATTTGATCTAATCAAATTGAAGATAAAATTACTAATCCAAAAAGACTATATAATTAACGACTAAAAATCCATTCATAAAATATACTCATTCATCACATGAACAAAAAAAATTGCAAAAATGTAAAGTATCCACAAACATGCATCAAGTACATGAAATTATCAAAATAAAATCATGTTTACTTAAAATTATATATACTATAACCTGCTCTGATACCATTTATTGGAATTAAATATGAAAAGCAACAGAAGGAATAGATCATTGACAAACAAAAATTTTATGAAAAATTTGTTCATCAAGAATAGCTATATAATTTTAATTAATAATAGAAAGTTTTGAAAATTTTTCAAACCTTTTAAATACCTATTAGGGTATCCTAGCTTTTCTCTTTAACACCACGATCTTCCAAGCCAGGCCTCCACACCAATAGAAAGACAAGTGGGCGTCAAATTGCAAGATTAAATTAACCTCACTCTTTTTTGGATCTGCTATGTACTCAATACATGAGATAGCAAACCTTTTTTTTCAAAGAAGAACCCTCAATTTTTCTCTCTAAATATTCTGCAAAAGTTACGTGAAAAGTATTGATCTCTTGAGATAATTGTTATCTCTATCTTTTTATATTTGAGCAATTAGTTATTTTCAATCAATTTTTAATTTTGTTTTAAATCTAAAATAACCACTATATCAGATATATAGAAAAGGGATATACTCCATGATCGTTATCCTTTTTATTTTATTTATTTATTTATTTATTTTTTGTTTGAAATAAATCATGATACACTCATTAAGTTATTATATATATCTATATATATATATATATATATCTATAACGTTTACCAAAAAAAAGTAACAAGAATTCCCTATATAATATATATATACACACATATATATACGTACGTTTCATTAAAAAAGATTAACAAATTTCCTATATGTCGTATCACATAAAGGCGTGATTTTATATTATATATATAATATAATTAAATCTAATATATATATATTCAAAATATAAATCATATTTATTTAAAAATAGATTTTAAATTAATTAAGTAATTATTTAATTTTTTGTCCAAGTTGAAAAAGACATAATGTGGTCCCACCATACATGTGTCATACACAAAATTAAAATTATATTTGAATAATCATATTATTCAAATATTATCAATTAATTAATTTAAAACACATTTAATTAATCTCATTAATAAAATTTAATTAATTAACCAATTAACTAATGCTCAGTTAAATTTGACAATATTTATCACATTATACTATATGTCACAGAGAATATTTTTCTATATTACATTAATATTTTAAACGTGACATAATTAATTCAGAATTCAATAATTTTAAATTAAATATGTATAATGTATTCTATGCATTAAATCCAATATAGGATTATAGAGGTGGCATTGGGGACCTATGGACCTATAACCTAAGCTCTAATAAATTTGACAATTAATCAAACTCTTTAATTAATGTGCCAAATTTATTAGTTTTAGTGTTACTCCATTAAAAACTTGAAACTGAACTCTTGAGATTATAATGAAAATTTCTCAAAGAAAATTAGCGAGTAGTCCATTGATATAATCATTACATATAAGTAAATCCTCCATAAATAGTTCATAATAAGAGCTAGGTTCAATTTTTGTTTACTTCTCTTATCATATCTTTATTCTTGAGTTCCAACAATTCTATAATAAACAGTTAAATCATAATCTTATTATGAATGAGTACTCTACTGTTCAAACTTCAAATCATCACTCAAGAGAGCTATTTTTCTAACTTCCATAAGGAAGAAATGGATTCCATATCTATATAATATTATTTTCAGTCATTTATTATATTATGTTTCTAAGATGCTAAGTTATGATCTATGTTTAAACAGATCTTACCATGTAAGTCAAAAAACATAATGTGATAAATAGGTGTCTAGTAAATACTCAAGATTAAGACTGTCAAATATATGCTCATCATAGTGATAAATTTAAATACTCTATTTGTAATGGATGATTATTAGAGATTCATAATTTATCTGGTCCAATAAAATATAATCTCATTACATAAAGTACCTCCAATCTAATGTCTCTACAATAATAGCCTAGATAAGACTATTTCATTCTAAATGAGATTGGACTGTACTTGTAATATTTAATTAAAGATCCCAAACTTTAATTAATTATTACTGACAATTTAGATTATTATCTATAAATTTTATCCCTAATCATATAAAACTTATATGCTAAATTTATAGTCACATAAATAATCATGAAATTTTCTTGATGTTTATAAAAGTAATCATTTTAACTTTAAATTTGAAAAAAAACCTTCTGTGTTTTTTAGATTCGCTAGTGGTGGAGCTGTCAAAAACAACTGAAATTGCTTCTTTCAAACTTGCTTTCTAGCCTTCTTTGAAATTCCATAGCTCTGGTACAACGCAACCACCACTTGGATTATATTCATTTATCTCAATTGACACTATTGTAACAGCCTTGTAAACTTCTTCGTCCATTCCCTTTTTTAGTTCATTCAACTTCTCATCATTGTCGCCAATGATTACCCGAATCAAAAAGCAACAATAGAAAAATATTTACAAAATTTATAAACTAATGCAAGTAAATGAAATGAACAAATTTGATTCAACTTCGAAGGAAATTACCAATTCATTATAATCTTAGTCAAGATCATATATATTATATGTCTTATATAAGTTTTGCCTTTCTCCTCCATGACTTTGAAAGGACACCAATGGGGATCTCTAATGTGCTAATTCCATAATGAGCATTTCTCCATGGCCTCATGTTTCACATCCTTCACACCATGCTTCTTCAGGGCTTCCACAAATAGGTTGCAATCAAGTTCTCCCATTAGCTTAACTCGAATTTCACCTGGACTTGACAGGTCTTCTAATCTTTGAAATTAAAAATGCATATATTTATATTTCTATTTATATGTTACCAAGGGAAATCAAGCCAAACAAAAACATAATTTGACCGAAGAGTTGTAGCAAAAATCTAAATAGAAGCAACAAAAACAAACAACTTGTAAGTCACAATCTTCAACAGACATAGAAAAAAAACATACAACGAGTGACACTAAATTAGAATCCATTTCTTAAAGAACACTTGCCATGATCAATAGTCTTCGTGCTTCTCTTAGTTTGTCGTTGCTCTTTCGTTGTTTTGTGATGAAAACTCCAAAAGGTCCATTCTCTTCTGGAACTCTAAAATGTCTTGACCTCTTATAAATACGCGGTCATGGATTCTGTCCGAGCTTGAAACACTTCAGTGACTTGTTGGACAACGAGCATGGAGTCACTATGGACGACTATGCTGTCTACCGTAAGATCTCTGGCGATTCTGAGTCTGGCCAAGAGTGCTTCGTACTTTGCCTCATTGTTAGAAGCCTTGAACTTGAACCAAAGTGCGTAGATTGTCTTATATCCGTCCAGACTGGTTAGGAGCAACTTGGCACCTGAACCTTCAGTGCAAGAGGATCCATCTATAAATAGTTTCCACTCTGGTTCCAGCGTGGAGGCGTGATCTCCTCCACTATAGCTAGGGGCATTGGGTCTTTGATGGGTGCTTTCTCGGTTAGTGGTGTGCCTTGCTCAACATCAGTGAACTCAGCAATGAAATCTACAAGGGCTTGGGCCTTGATAGCCTTCCTTGGGACAAAATGAATGTCATACTGACTGAGTTCGACCGACCATTTGGCCATCCGTCTTGACATCTCCAGGCTTTGGAAAACCTATCGGAGTGGGAACTTCGTTGGGACTCGGATAGTGTGCCCTTGAAAATACGACCATAGTTTTCGAGCCAAAGTGATGAGGGCAAACGCAAGCTTTTCGTGTGATGACCCGCCTTGTCAGGCAGTCACTTAACTTTCTTAAACATAATTACTTAAATATTAATGTTACTTACTTAGAAAGAAATTACTGGAAATTTTTTTTCTTTTAAACATCCTTTAAAACGTTCTTAAAAACTGTTGCAACCACTGCCGCCATTCAAGTTGACACCTCTCTCAACACTTGCCTTTAAAACCATTTCAAATCGTTTCTTAAAACTTAATAAGAAACATCTACTAAAACATAGCTTAAATCTTAACTTTATAATTAAATAAAACAGTTCATAAACTATATCTTAAATCATTGAAAACATTTCTTAACACTTTGATTTTATCAAAACTTTGACTTTTTTCTATTTGTTTTGGCACTTTAAAAACATTGTATCAAATAGTGGGAAAATATTTTCTTTGTACAATGGAAACTTATTATGGTGGTATCCATACCCAAATCTTCACATCTGCTCTCCGCAGTACCTAGCTCTTCTAACGGGTCCTATTGGTCACCCATAAAACTACCTACAACATGAAGAAACTTTTAATGAGCTTTCGCTCAGTAAGTTCAAACAAAATCTCACAAAGCATTTAAACATGCTTTAAAAACTTTTCTCATAAAAACCTTTCTCTTGAAACATTTTTCATAAACATTTTTTATAAACATTTTTCATAAAACATTTCTAAAACATTTTTCATAAATATTTTCATAAAGCATTTCTGTAATGTTTTTCATAAATGCTTTTCATAAAATATTTAACATAAAACAATCCTCATATTGCTCTTCATAAACGTCATTTATGTTTTCATAAACACTTAATATAAAACATTCCTTAGAATGTTTTCCATAGCATATAAATGTTTCATAACAAGGAAAACAAGAAAAATCAAAATGTATGTTTCCATTTATGCTCAATTATGAGCTTTTGATTATGAGTGTCTTATGAATATTCTTTTCTTACTTTAACTTTCTATCTTTGTTCCTTATCTTTCCTTATCTTACTTTAGCTTTCTATCCTTATTCCTTACATTTCCTTAACTTACTTTAGTGTTCGTACCAACATCATTAATTATGAGATCATGAACATGATGCTTCCCTTATGGAAGACTTGAGACCATCAAATATCGAGGTCATGTACCTTACATCTATGAGGTCAAACTTTAACTTTACTTGTGTACCTCACATCTAAGAGGTCACAACTTTAACTTTACTTTTAGTACCTCACAACAAGGAGGTTGGTACGGTACTTTCTTTTTATTATCTTTACTCTTACCTTCTTTTTAACTTGGTGAGCATATCTAATGCAAACACATTTGCAAATCATAACTTGTACTACAAAACTTATCGTATAACAAATGCAACTTATTGCATAACAAATACAACATAAAACTTATAACTTATACTGTAAAACATTATGCATTAATCAAATGCAAAACATACTTTAAACATAATTATTGCAATTACATTGCAAACTTTT